>JADDOH010003901.1:0-73223 GCA_016648135.1 Agrypnia vestita
TTATCCCTCACCACACACAAGAATCATAATTCTTTTTGTAATAAAATATTAAATATATTATTAAAAATAAATTTTTAAAAAAACATTTAACGAAGAAAATATTTGATGATTTTCTACACAAAGATAAAGATGGTCTTATTAAGTGAAAACTACCTTTAGAAAGATTATTCAAAAATAAATAAAATTATGTGCATACTTGATTAAAATTTTCACTATTATTCCTTTTAGACAACAGATGTCACGCAAAAAATGGCCACTGTTTAATTTCGACAACAGATGCCACCCAAGCCACCATCCAAAAGGAACGGGAGAAAAAAGATGATTACTCACACAATCATTCTCTTCGTCGGGCGTTTTATTTTGTGTGTCCTTCGAAAAAGCATTCATTTCGTTGTACCATGCGATGCGCGACACGTACACGCAGTCTTCCCCGCTGCCGCGCGCCTTTGAATTGCTGATTTTCTTTGCTCTTGACAGAATGTCGAATGTGATTTTGTTCTTCGCTTCGGACTCGCCGAACCCCGGTTCACGGCCTCCACCAGCGTCTTGCAGGCCGCGTCCCGCTTGTGCCTATTCCTGTACAAGCCGAGTTTGCAGTTCCACAAGCATTTGGTATTCTTTAACGAATTTTAAAGTCGTCTCTTCGCTCCATTTTGCCCCCATGGCGATGATAAATGTGACTCCAAAGTAGAAAGCGCCGACGCTCTGCCTCGTTCACCGCTCGGCCCGGTTCTAAATTCCACTAATCACTCCAGTACAGTGTTTCCCAAACTATGGGTCGCGACCCACTGGTGGGTAGCGAGCGAATATTGGGTGGGTCGCAATCACAACACCACGCAAGACGTCTCGTCCGGGTCATATCATGTTTATTATAGAAAACGAATTGCTACCAGTGTCTGCATTGTCACTCATTTAATAGAGTTGAAAAATAACTTGAACGCTTACTTCGAAGAAGGGATCAAAAAGTTCGACAGGATAAACTGTATTTGTAATCGATTTCAAGACAACATACCGACTGAAATGTCAACAAAAGCAAGCGAAGAGCTTATTGATTTGTCGGAGGATACGTCGCTGAAAAATACTTTTAATCGCAAGCAATTAGCAAAATTCTGGCTTTTGGTTGCTTGTCTGACGAAGCTGTGAAAGTCCTCCTCCCCTTCACTACCACATACTTACGTGAAGTGGGATTTTCTGCCATGGTTTCTATTAAGACTAAATACGTAAATAAACTGGACGTATCGAATTCACTGTGATTAGGAGTGACTGAAATTGAAGTCGACGCTATTGCTGTAATGACAAGAAATGGCAACAAATGCATCCTTCCATTAAAATATCACATATTAATATATTTCGTAATGAAAAATTTCGATTATACTTGGACATATATTTGGACGTTTTTCTTTTTTTCTTAATTGAACAGTCTTTCGGATAGCTACAATATGTATTGCGAAAATGTGTGGCAGGAGGTGGGTCCCGAAAATTGAAAAAAAAATTGGGAGGTCGCGGTCCTGTCAACTTTGGGAACTACTGCTCCAGTACATTGCTAAGTAGAGTGAGGTGAAGAGTAGGGCCCGAATACAGAGTCAATACTTGAATGATTTAAAGGTTAAGGTACGCTTTAAAAGTATTGTACTGCATATTACTCACTCATTATTATCTCTGTATTCGGGCCTAGGACTACCAGGCGAGCACGTTACTTTAATTTCGTAATATAACAAGCCTTACGTGAAACGATGTTTCTACGCCAGGAAGGTCGTAGAAACACGGCGGAATAGCCCGGAAAACTAAAACCAGAAAATTAACTTATATCCAAAGTTTTACAGAAAATAAGTAAGAAACATTGAAAAAAAATATAAGACTTCGAAACCGGTTAAAAATAATCAATATGTTTTATGCAAAGTATTTTAGTTTTTTTCAAAATTAATAATTATGTCCAGCTACAAACCATAAACATCAAAAATATTACACTTTCCATACTGGTCTTGTAATACTTATCAATATAATACTTACGAGGTCATTGTTAAACTACGCAATGGATTTATTTATGCATGTTATCGTTCATACAAATTCCGCGAAACTGATTTTCTAAGAAAAAATCAAAATCAGTACTTTGTAATTCAAAATATGACTCTTGCCTCCAAGAAAATTATATTAGGTGCAAATCTATGTATTCATATACGAATGGGATACTAGTGATGTTATTTTAACCGCTGACACACCGTTAAGCCATGTATTCACTAGGGGACAAATTGTCCCTCAACAGCACGCGCGGCATAAAGTCTACGTGACGTTGCAACGTCGTGCACTGTTCCACGACGTCGCGCACAACATAGCGAGGCATTTCTACGTGCCGTGGCAACGTTGCCATGCGCACGGTACCCGAGCGTACTCACTGCAACATTCCGCGGAGCGTCAGTATCACGTGGTATTGTTTACAAGTGAATACGCATGCGCTGTATCTGTCAAGATGACAATGCGGGGAAACGAAATCGTTCTTGAACTCATCGAGCTGTATCGATCGAAGATCGCATAGAATGTTCGTCCTTCTTTCTCTTTGCAGTAAATAATTTCGCATTCTCCTCTTTTTTCTCCTCTTACTTTTCGATAAACTCATTAACATAAACAGATACGCGGCTGTCATCATAACCTCATAGGGCGATATATTTCCGCGACGTCTGGAAAACAATAATTATTTGCAAAAAGGACCTTGTTTTTAATAATATTCAATTTACTACAGTAAAACCTCGTTAATTTGAAATTGCGACCCAAAAAAACATTTCGAATTGCGCGGAACCCCGTTTTCGCCAAATGAGATACCGCAGCTGTCATCCATAACCTCATCGGGTGACGTTTCCGCGACAAGATATGCGAGTCCCGGTGTGTATACGTCAAATGACCGCGTCATTGTCCCCGAAACATGAGCGTAGATGTTGATGCGACATGCCGAGCGGAATGTTTTGCGATTTGTCCCCTAGTGAATCCATGGCTTTATTTGACATTTGTGACATCGTCGATACATCTGATTGTATCGACGATTGGTAACTGATTTGTTGCAATTCTACGGGCAACCATCGGCACTATACAACAGTCATAATTAAGTTACCAACCATCGGTACAATCAGATACAAATCCCAAATAACTATACCGAAAATAAGGCGTCTGATACACATGCTTATTTAGTGGCACGTGAGCATGCGCAGTATCGACTTTGACAGTGGCATGGTTATTAGTGGCATGTGTGTACGCACATTGCTAGAAATGAGCATGCCACTGTCATTCACCATAGAGAAGGGGTATCTTTGGAGCATGTGTGAACAGACTTGCTTATTTATGAGCATGCTTATGTCATTCGCGGGCTTCGCGGCTAGTATTATCGATGCGATCTTCTCAGTCCGCGACAGATGAAACAAATATGGCGCGTTGGGGAGATGATAAAACATTACTTTTCGTGACTTATTATAGGAATCACGAATGTCTGTGGAATACTCGGTTACCGTTGTGTAAAAATAATATAGTGAGAAATAATGTTTACGAAACTTTATTAATAGGCAAACTAAAATCAAAAATGTGCGGATGGAAACTCGGGAACTTTTTTGATTTATTGATTCACTTGAATTTTCTATTTCAGTTTGCAAAGTTTCCATTTTGAACAAGAGCGTCTCTATTCTATGACAAGAGCATGTCACTAATAAGCATGTGTGTTTGATTGTTAGCTTTGGGCATGCTTATTTATGAGCATGCCACTAATAAGCATGCCAGTAATGAGCAAGTGTGTACAGTTGTTAGGGCATGCTTATTAGTGGCATGTTCATTAGCATGCCAGTAAAGAAGCATGTGTATCTGTACCTTATCGGGTTAAAATAACGATTAAACCATCACTAATTTGAAACGCTGAATCATAGACAAATTAATAATATATCACTGAATCTCAAAAGTCTATAAGATACAAATCTCAAACAACTACCAAAATAACCGGTTAAAACAACGGTTTCATCATCACTATGGGATACCGAGCAACGACAATATTGGTCAGTGCCGCAACATCACTTTAGGTGCCTGAAGCACTAATCATTTAAAAAGGCTCCTTCAAAAAAATGAGAATACACCACAGGACACCAAAATATATAAACATATACGAACGAAATATACGAACTAACAAAAATTCCTTGGTATATGCTGTAGTTTGGCTTGTTTTCAAAAAAATAGAACGCATACCTATTCATGTGCGCGCGGTAGAAGTTATAATTCTTTGGCGTGATTTTGATAAATGATATTTACATGTTGGTTTAAAATGTATATTAATATAATAATACGATGTCCAGAGAAATGATAAATATAATTGACTAGCCGTACCTACAAGTAAGTATTACTGGCTGTGTATGTATCACATGTACTTTTAGTCCAATTCTTTCTCCTTCCTACTTTTATTTGAGCTGTCACCCATTTATTTTCCAATACTCATTCATGTATTCCACACACATCATATATTATTCTTCCTTTGCATACACTGTATTTATGTATTTTGTTGTATCTTTTATATTTTGTTTTATTTTGCTTTATTTATATTCATGCTTTGTTATTTTCTGATGTTTGATATTTATGCTTTGCTTTTTTCTTCTCCTTGTATGTATTGTTATTTTCTTTGAATAAATTGTTTTTCCTAACGCACCCCAGAGACAGTGAAGTGGTTAGTGCAGTTTCCTCGCCGCATCGCACGAGTGCTTTGCATCTTCAGCGACGTAGCGGGGAAGCTGCTTTAACATTAAAACAATGCCAAACTGGTTGGCGGAAGTGTAAGGCCGATATGGGAACTTTTGTTTTTCTGAGTCTGTGGTGGAACCCACTTCACTGACTAGCCGTACACCCGTGAGAAATCACTAAGGAGGCGTAAATTAATGATTCGCGCCTTAGCTAAGCCCTGCTCTTACAATGTGAAGTATAGTATATTTTTGACGAGCCAGGGGGAGCGGTGGTGGTTACGTTGTTTAGTTGACGCGTTGCCGTCCGCGCGCCCGAGGTTCGAGTCTTTCTCCAGTCGTGTAATTTCGTTTTTAGCTGATAATTACAAGAAGTTACGGGACAGACAGACAGTGAAGGGACCCACCACACGCCCAAGGCCGTTTTATGGGCAATAGCTCCCATATCGGCCCTACACATAAGAAAAAACACAACACTCGTGTCGCTCGGCTCGCTCGTTATGTAACTACATGTCTCCCCATTTAAGGTAAGAGTTAAGTAATGAGACTTCAAATGTCTCTCAGAAAATACGCGGCAGACATTTCATCACCAAAGGGAGACATATCATATAACATGATACACAATGTGAGTGTGTATATAGAAATGAGTAAGTATTTGAAATGAAGTAGGTATGGGCATTAATACCCCGACATACGCGAACTCGGAGTTAGCGGTTCTTGATTTTCCTTTCCCGCTTAAAAGCGAGACGGAAGTAACATCCAACATCAAAATCATGTCGCTCATGTGGTAGAAGTTGCCATGATGATATATAAACGAGCTTTAGGATTCGCGTAGTCAGGATCTAACGATCAAGATAAATTATAGATGTCTCACAGAGACGAAGCTATTTATATGAAAAAGTAGGTATATAATAAGTCTTTTGGTGCTTATAGGGCTTACGTATGGCTGGCTCAAGTGATCACTTTACACGATTTAACGCTCATCGATTCCACTCACAATTGACCAGCACGTCTATAAAATTTTTAGCAGCTGTATTTAGAGTGTCTCATGGCTAGTAGCAAAAACGTTACAGGTGAATTTCTGTCATGATAGTCGAAAATATCCAAGCAACCATGACCAATGATTGATGATTTTGTTTAAATCTGCCGAACTCCGTTTAAATCTGCCGAACTTCGGTAGCTTTTGCCAGCGATAACATAACAGTTTAACCATCACTAGTCGTAACTAATTTGTTTTGATCTTTGATGACCTATGAAAAATTGTAACTTCACAACGAAATTTGATTAAATTGAATATGAGAGTAAAAATCAAATATGTATATTAAATACATTTAAATACTTATTAAAAGTAAACTTTAATAAAAATGACGGTATATTACTTACACCCATAGATAGACAATGCTTACACCCACCGATATGCATATTACACGTAGGTACCAACGTGCTGCATTCATAATATTGACATCACGAGACGTCAGCCATGAGCCGTGTTCACAGACCATACAAGGACATCGCTAGTCAGCCCGTCACCCAGGGAGAGGAGTAGCTACCCAAGTATGGTAAATGCCAGCGGTCGGTGATCGTTGGATACATAATCCAATGACCTACTAATCATATAGGTGAACCGCCGCGCCGAGAGAGTTTGTACGACTCGTGCAAAAATATACATATCTCTCTCATTAGCACTACCATTGGTTTCATATAAGAGAAGAAGATTAATGATAACAGTATAAGATAATCATACCAAAGCTCTCAGCGGGTGACCCTTACCGAGTATTATAGGTCTTTTCATATAGGCTTACAATTGAGTTAGTGTGGGTACAGTGCGCATTATGCACTTTTTCGTTGTGTTAAGTTTACGGATACGAGAGGGGCGTATCCGTAAACTTAACACAACGAAACAATGCGCGTATTACGCACTGTACCTACACTAACTCAATTGCAAGCTTATATAAAAAGTCCTATACAATCGTATTGATCGGGAGTATGTGGCCTAATCTAACCTGTAATTCTGGAAGATGTTAACCTTTCCTATACGGTGCTAAAGTTGAAACAATTTTATTGAATTCATAAATATATTTTGGAGGAATAGTACTCGACAGTATTTCCCACGAACAACTCGTACCAGAGCCAAAAGAAAATGGGATTGACCACACAGCCCCAGAAGATGTATGAAAGTGGATAAATCAAATCTGGATGTATCAGGAAGAAGCGTTTGGCGTTCTATCATCTCTGTCTACCAGGCGCGTGCAGTGAGAATACTGAAGCATGACTTTTAAGTAAACATATATTTGGGAAAAAACATCAAAATAAAATATTTGTCTAACATAATATTGTGAAATATAAAAATCTGAATAATATGTGAATTAATGTTATCGAAATATTACGAGATATATCTTTTATTTCGATTTTTTTCAAAATAAATGCTCAGGAAAAAATCGTGCTCCAATTCTCACAGCAGGCCCGTGCTGGAAACAGTGTGATGGTTATTACACATTCAACTTGTTTCTTAGTCTGTTCATTTTCAAAATACTCCAAATGCTTGTTTGTTAAGTTCAATAGTTCCCGAATCCAATGATTTGCTATCAATGTATCCCTTATCCATCTCTTCTTCTGTCTTCGCAGTAAATATTTGTAATAGGTAGGTACCTACCTACAGTATGAAAATGTATTTTAAAATATTCTTTATTTTCTGAAACTTGTTTATTTGAAAAACTGATAAAATATTAACTGCGAAATAAATGGTGTGAAAACATTCTTCACTGAACAATACTGAAAATTCATGAAACTGGATTTGGGAAAAATTCGTACCAAACTCCTCATGCACAAAGTAATTTAGGTAATGTGACAGTCATATATTTCATTCTATGTTCTGTGTATATTTCATACTTCCTAAGTCAAGTAACTAAAGGGCGTTGTCCGCAGTAGTGTCGCCGTGCTGTGTTGCCAGCTAAATATAAAACATTCCCCCCAAAAATATAACAAAATGACACTCGGATCCAGTGACACGACTGTCTGGGGCGCGTCGACCTTCATTTTAATGGAGCCTAGAAGGATCGATGCGGGATACGGCACGCAATACGGCGCCTACCTATACAATACGCAGTACTAGGTACAAGCGCGCACCGTAATATACTTACATATAAATATACAAGACGGTATTATTGCGTCATTCACCGTTTCGTTTAGGGTTTTATTATCTTGGAAATATAAATGAATCTCTCAGAACCAAACTACAAAGAGAAAGAGAGAGCAGCGATGTCTACCAGTAAAAGTATGAACCCGTTCGCTAAAATATTTTGGTACGCGAACTACTTTAATTTTCTGGAGGCTGTCCGGCAAAAGAGATATTAAAAGTAGTGATACAACGAATACGAATACGAGTACGAATATTCGTATTCGCCGAATATCATCACGAATATTAAAAACAAACTATTTATAACTTAATGAAACGAAAATTACGGTTTGGCTATGCGCCGTGTATCCGAACACACGTACGCACTCTATTATCGGAGATTCCCCTAACATTGAATGAATGGATTTGTTGAGTTCTCAAGTTGTCAATTGTTACTTGTTCACAGCCGTATAACATTCTTTCATCTAGTTTCGTTGGGTTATTTTTAATGTTAGGTGCTCGTTTCATGTAGTTTTGTAATTTGTATTGTTGGTTCCATTTTATTTCCGTTGTGTGTAAAAGTGTTAACTCTTATAAAATAATTTCAAATTAAATATAATAACATGACTTCTCGTAAGTGTGAAAAAAGTATTTGGAAACATTTCGATGAGAAATCTGGTAAGTTAAATTTAAATATTACTTTATTTGTTTGTTTCTGTTATAAAGAATAAACATATCGGTTTGTGTACATGACTTGTAAGTAAACTCGTCCCAAAACAAAGTCGGCCTTATTGAGAGGAGTTTATTTTGTTTTGTTCGGGGACTCGCTCTAAAATATCTAAAACAACCCAATATCTCACCTGCTGATCCATTGCTTTTCTGGCGTAGAGATATATATTAACCTAAGCTGAAAAAACTTGCCCAGAAGTACTTTTCATTAAAGCCATCTGTCGCCTCGGAAAGATTATTTAAGTACAAACGGATAAAAGAAATCGCCTAACGCCTGAGAAGTTACAAATGTTGTGCTTTTTGAACAAAAATTTTCCGGTGGTATATTTTAATTATTAAATTTCTTAGCAAAAAAAGAACAGTTGTGTGTTACTTTTTACCTTGTTGAATTATTCGTATTCGCCGAATAGTAAGTTTGATATTCGTATTCATATTCGTGAAAGTATTATTCGTTGCATCACTAATTAAAAGGTGGGTAACATTTGCGGGTAATTTAGTATCTTTGTAAACACCAAGAAAGAAATATTTACATAAAACAAAAGAACACTTTCTAAACTTGAAATCTAGTTCAGACATTTGAATAGACCACAAAAATATGCATTTATAATATATATTTGTATTTATACAAGATGGGGCGGGATATTCAAAAACATATTCGATGCAGGAGTGGTATGACATAATATATGAGCCTGAGACATTATTTCAAGAGTGAACAATAATCGTCATTGGACTAGAGTCGGTGATGTAAAGAATGGCAGAGGAACGGAAGACGTTTGACTGAATGGTCGCCAACATTTGAAAAATACAGCATCCAGAAAAAGAAACAAAGAATTGTTGAAATCTTGATACCTACTATTACTTTTCTTCTTCATACCTTTTATCCTGAGGCATTGGCAGTTCAATATAGAAATATGCCTGCAGAACTACTCAGGAGAAGAGGCTGCGTAGAAACGCAGTCTCTTATCCTGAGTAGTTCTGCAGGCCTCCTTGCCCTCTGGCATTGAAATATGTAAAAGCAGTCATTCATTTAATGTCCAAACCAACTTCGCTTTTTCTATTTGTTCATCCAAAGATCCTCTCGGATGATATTATTCCTGATTTTCTCTCTTAGTTACTCTTGCTACTTTCATAGGTAGAACTCTTTTCATATTGTGTAAACACCAACACAACGAAACAATGTGCGTTGTACGCATGACTTAGGCCCGGTTGTTTCAAATTCGATCAAAGTAAGCGTAGAGTTTAAACTGAAATTTTACGTTCTCCACCAATCAGACGATCCGTTTTCGTAAAAATCTATGCTTTTATCGACCGCTTACTTTGATCGAACTTGAAACAACCGGGCCTTACGCATACTACCTACTTTGATTGTCTTTCATAAATTAAAAGAGGTCTATCACACACTGCAGCCTGGATTCTCCACCGATTTCGCTCCGTCAATATCCGAAGTTGATGGTCATAAGTCTGGGTAGAAGCGTACCCTGACAATCGACAGTTTTTCCTTTATGTTAAACTTTGCTGTTCTTATTTTATTACTAGTGAGTGACGGTAGAACGCAGCTAGCAGAGCTAATCCTTTTATACACTTCCTTGCACAGTAAATCTAAAATAACTTACGTTTTACTTTCCTAGAGAATCTCAGAAGTTTTTAGTTAAAATTTATAGAAATAGTGATTCAGCTTGAAGCATCTATATCCAACATTTAAAAAATAACGTTTATTTTTGACTTCCTCGTCACTATTAAATCTACCTCATTAATTCAAATTCATCTGACCTTTAAAGCTCCCTTATAAACAAAATTAGACATACGCCTTCATACAACTTCCTTCCTTCCGTCTTGTCTTTTATCGATCGCCCACGAAATCGTATCAGCGTTAAAATTGACGTATTTTTAACAAACCAAACAAAGATTTATATTTATTTATTCATTATATTTTTTTATGATTATATTTATTCGGCGGGTACCTACCTCAGTAAAATTTGTCAGTAAAACTGCGTTAAAAATTGCACTTTAGAGAAATTCGTAACATTTTTGCATACAAATCTTTTTGGAATCAAAAATATCTCGGGAGACACCAGGTACCTATCTATCCTCCTGCCTCCTGTCCTGCTACCACTGTCATGCTAATGGTCGGTTGTATCAACTTGGTTTAAAGAAAAGGTTCGATTAAAGTATAGATTTTTACGGAAACGGATTGTTTAATTGGTGGAGAACGCAAACATCTATGCTTTAAACGAACTTTTACTTTAATCCAACTTGATGCAACCGGGGCTAAGGGACGGTTTTATCAACTTGGATTATAGTAATCTTTTGTTTAAACCATCGATTGTTGCGTTTTCCATCAATCACACAAACCGGTTTGTGTGATTGGCGGAAAAAATTACTATAATCCAATTTGATACAGTTTGATACAGGAAAAAATGACTGCAATTCAATTTGATACAGGAAAAAATACTACAATCCAATTTGATACAGCCGGCCCTAAGAGAGAACAACTTTATCTTAGAGATATACATGTGTATACCGTTTTGTCAAAGTTACATTTAAGTATAAATTGATGATATTTTGTGTTTGAATTTAATACATTAATTTATATTTTTGATACAATTTTTTATTTATAAATTCTTAACGTCAAATTTTAAGATTAATATATTTAAAATTAACAAGCTTATTGAGGGTTCGAACCTCGTTCCAGGACACCAGTGACAACACGAAAGCAAAACTTCCAGTCCAGACCCACCTATCTTTAATTAAAGTAGAGGAACTTGAGAACCGTTTGATATTATATTTCCTCTAAAAACTTGTACTCAGAATCAGTCACTGAAAACATTGAAGCCTTGATATATAGTGATGGTTGTACTTATGTACGTAATATTGTACTCCTACACGCAAATGCTTCCTCAACTGTCCGAATGACCAATTTGATGAAATAATGAACCTACGAGAAACGAATGATGTCGGGAAATACGCTCACAACAATGAGAAGAAACTCGACTAGGTACATACCTAGGTACCTCAGTTCTATCACTAGCGAAACAATTATTAAAAATTATAGGCAACAGAAAAAAGTTTGAATTGATTTATAACCACGCCTCTTTTAACCATCTCCCGCCATAACCAATCTGTGCTTGAATATTATCGAGTAACCGAAAAATTTAAAAGATAACAGTTAGGTAGGTACCTACCTACATAGATTGGCTGATCTATTTCGCGCCACTGCATCCAAAAAAATGATTTCCATCTTCCGTTAAGAGACGATACACAGAGAATGAGAATCTACATAGATTTGTATTCCTATAACAATCTAAATACATGTGTGAACCTTCTTTCAGTTATTTTTTTAAAGATTTATTAACATTTCACATAAAACAACAATATTATGTAGAGAACTCAGTTAATTGGGATCAACTTGTGTTAATAAAAGGCTTTTAAATCCCATACTCGTACGTAGTGCGGCAATATTACAGCTGCCGTGTATGGAAGTCATAACATGAAGTCACCGCTTGCGGTTTTTTATACTAAATCTATTTGATGAAGATATTCCATTTGCATCAAATTTTAAGACCGTGTCGAGAGACCCCCCATCCTACGTGAAAATCTCCCGGCCGGCTCGGTCCGTTAGGTGGGCCGCGAAGTGTTCCTATGCAGATACACCGAGCTCTACTATTGGTCTAAATTTCAACGCGGTTATCGATTTCACCAATGGATACCATCCGCCGCTGGTTTTTAGGATGACGTCACATTTTAGATAAATACCCGGCGACTGGCGTTGGGACGCCATTGTCAATTGTCAGTTTGGCCAGCGTCTTCGTTAGCGAGCTAAACGACTTTTAACACAGTCCTCCTTTTCCGTGTCGCACATTTTCGTGAAAGAACTAAATCAAAATGGTGAGTACAATGATTTATTTGATTCAGCGTTAGTTGCCTTTTTTTTTTAAATTCTGCATGTCATTTCGCCGGTTAGCCGGTAACGCCATCTTGAATAGTGAATTTTACAAAATTATTTTGCCTATACGAACGTGAGAAGCTTCAAGCTTTATTGTATTGTGTGTATTATTAATGTAAGTGCCTTTTCTCTATCAGGAAAATTGGTATTCTCCAGTACTTAGTTCTAAAAACACGTTGGGTGACCCAGCGTAATGGCCGCGTTGGCCGCGCCTCAAATGCTTCCAGTTTCAAATTTTCTCAGTATTTTCATCTGACTTATGTGGGTCAACTAACGGTTTGAATCCATTATGCGGTTTTCCGTTTCTTATAATTTAAATCCTTTTCCCGAACGCCAGGCAACTTTTTAAGAATGTTAGTTTTCTGCTAAAATTTGTCGCGTCATCCAAATGATGAACAATCCATCACCTGCGGCCGGCTGCGGAATGTAATCCACGTAATATTCCCGGTTATTATTTTTCTTTTAAACTTTCAATATATATCCATGCTGTGACCCCGCCCATCACCCACACATTTTTTTGAAGCATTTACCCGCGTGAGGTTTCCCCCTAATACGAAGTTTGACAATAAAAGTCGGTATGATTCTGAAGCATGCTTATGTTCCAAAACCAAAGATTCACTCGTGTCGAAAATTATGCCATTGTGGGAGTTATCAACGGTGACGTTTTGTCTTTATTTTTTCAGCGTGAGTGCATCTCTATCCACGTTGGCCAGGCTGGAGTCCAGATTGGTAATGCCTGCTGGGAACTCTACTGCCTGGAGCACGGCATCCAGCCTGATGGCCAGATGCCCTCCGACAAGAGCATCGGTGGCGGGGATGACTCTTTTAACACCTTCTTCAGCGAGACCGGCGCTGGCAAACACGTACCCCGTGCCGTGTTCGTGGACCTCGAGCCCACGGTAGTAGATGAAGTACGTACCGGGACATACCGCCAACTCTTTCATCCGGAACAGCTTATCACCGGTAAGGAAGATGCCGCCAACAACTACGCTCGCGGTCACTACACCATCGGCAAGGAGATCGTAGATCTCGTGCTAGACCGCGTCCGCAAGTTGGCTGACCAATGCACAGGTCTGCAGGGCTTCCTCATCTTCCACTCCTTCGGAGGTGGTACCGGATCCGGTTTCACCTCTCTGCTCATGGAGCGTCTCTCCGTGGACTACGGAAAGAAGTCCAAGCTCGAGTTTGCTATCTACCCCGCCCCCCAGGTATCTACCGCCGTGGTGGAGCCCTACAACTCCATCCTGACCACCCACACCACCCTGGAGCACTCTGACTGCGCTTTCATGGTTGACAATGAAGCCATCTATGACATCTGCCGCCGTAATCTGGACATCGAACGCCCCACATACACCAATCTCAATCGTCTCATTGGCCAGATCGTGTCCTCCATCACAGCCTCCCTCCGATTCGATGGTGCCCTCAATGTTGATCTGACTGAGTTCCAGACCAACTTGGTACCTTATCCCCGTATCCATTTCCCTCTGGTGACCTACGCTCCTGTCATCTCTGCCGAGAAGGCTTACCACGAGCAGCTCTCTGTAGCTGAGATCACCAATGCCTGTTTCGAGCCCGCCAACCAGATGGTGAAGTGCGACCCCCGCCACGGCAAGTACATGGCTTGCTGCATGCTGTACCGCGGAGACGTAGTGCCCAAGGATGTGAATGCCGCCATCGCCACCATCAAGACCAAGCGTACCATCCAGTTCGTGGACTGGTGCCCGACCGGTTTCAAGGTGGGAATCAACTACCAGCCCCCTACCGTGGTGCCAGGTGGAGATCTCGCCAAGGTGCAGCGCGCCGTGTGCATGTTGTCCAACACCACGGCTATCGCCGAGGCTTGGGCCCGTTTGGATCATAAGTTTGACCTTATGTACGCTAAGAGGGCGTTCGTCCACTGGTATGTGGGTGAGGGTATGGAGGAGGGAGAGTTCTCTGAAGCTCGTGAGGATCTGGCAGCGCTGGAGAAGGATTACGAAGAGGTGGGCATGGATTCTGGAGAGGGTGAAGGCGAAGGAGCTGAGGAATATTAATTCTCCCCTTACTGAAATCCATTCCTTTTGAAAAATGAATACAAAGAATTTATAATTTATATTGTCTTTTATTTATTCTCAAATAAAAATATTTATATTTAAAATGCTCAAAATTTTGCCGCTGAATCCGGAGGAGTTAAGGGTTAAGAGTTTAGAGGAAACTCAAGTCAGTTGGGTGTAGATGTATGGGCTATCATTTCTGGAACAGGTTAAGACTTTTAAAGGATTTGGATTTCAATGACGAAAAGGACTCCTTCACAGTCAAGACTTAAATATATGAACTCGGCGAAACGAGCTCAGCTGAAATAGAACTTTATTTCGTTCATGGATTGGTCGATGCCTTTTCTGATCTTATCTACTCAGTAGTAGCTTTGAAGAAGGAAAAATGCCACTTATTTACAATATTGATATTCGGAATGGGAATTCAAGCTAGTAAAGAAATTATTCTAACAAGGGAGAGTAAACTGCAGGTTAATTGATTATTCCTTAATTGCCCAATTAAAACGAGTTACAGTGGCACATTTTCTTTTAAATGAATAAAATGTTTTACAAACTAGCAACAAAGCTGGTGGGTCGCCTCAGATTAAGTTGGGAGAGGTAACAGAAAAATGTGTACGAAAACAGAATGGGTCTAGACTGGTTGACTCGCGGGGAAAATGGAAACACCCTGTCGAGTCTTTGTGTCCCCAACCCTACTGGACAAGGGGATGGAGATGAAACTAGCAACTAGCTTGCTAATTTTATTTAGAAGCTGTAAATAGATTTTTTTTTTCTGAATGATGTTAGGAAGGAAAGTGTATTATGAGTCACGATGCAGAGATTACTGAAATATGACAGTCGCATTATCCAGCTGCAATAGTAAACAATTGTAGATAGTTACGATAATTCAACATCCCATTCACTTATGTAAGAAGGTATTTTGTAATGGGTCTTTTCATGAATTTATGATAGAGTAAAGAATGAAAAAAATCTTAGCATTGTAAATAGAATTAAAAAAGGACTGCTCACATGGTTTGGGCATGTTGAAAGAATGGTAAGAAAGATATGACACAAGTTTTGACGGCTCCGGAAAGAGTGATCAGCAGTGGAAAATGTTGGGTTAACAAGATACAAGAAGATGGTCCTGTTGCCTCAACAATTGGCAAGCATGTGTGAATGCGGATGAGGCGAGATGAGAGAAATACATCAGGACAGAAGAGTGTGGTGCTCCAGTGGAAACGGCATGATGGTAAGTTCTTTAACCTTTGATGTGCGGCAGATGTTGTTTATGCTGTGTGCTGCACTAAATAATACACGAAAGTGCTATTTTTACTCCCTTTCTTTTAACTCGTGGCGTCTGATTGCTTGCTTGTCTGACAAAAAAACTTTGGATTCGATTTTTAACCCTTTTCCTTTGATCCAATCGAGCTGAAACTTTGCAAGCAGACTCGTGGCGACGATCGAGAAGATCTATCAAATTTTCATTAAAAAAATTAATAATTATAGTATAATTTTGGATTTTTCTAATTTTTAATGGTTTTTTCATACAACTCAGTTAGTTGTATGAAAATACTCCGACGCATCTGGTAGACACGAAACCCGAAAATGAGAAAGGGAGTATTGTTTGTTCTAATTTGTTCATTCCTCACTCTATCGACCAAGGATTTCCCACACAATTGCCTTAGTGACCGCATTCAATCTACTTTCAATCCTTTTTTGCCAATTCCAGGCTCCACTTCCACACATCAGAGTTGACACTAGAACGGTGTTATGTACCGCTAGTCTTGCTTCCTTTGACAGATTCTTATTGACCATAATTGCATTTAAGGCACCATTTACTTTGATACCCGCAATTACTCTCCTGTCGATATCGTTCTCAGCCTTGCCGTCTCTACTAAACATACTTCCCAAATACACAAACTGGTTCATTGTTCTAAGCATTTTTTCAATCACATATGTATATATACTTCACATTTAGTCACTCTTTCGTTTCTTTCAAACACCATCACTTTCGATTTGCTGACATTCATCAGAAGTTCACTCTGCATGCATACATCGAACTTCCTGGATACCAGGTACTGCATGTACTATGAAATTAATAATAATTCAAAAATTGCGCAATTGATTAATAATATTGATTTTGAGTAGTTAATGGCTTCAGTTGCATGATCCACAACTACCTCTGGTTTTATTTTATTTTCTGCCTTGGAGTAGTCATTTTAAACATAACAATTGTTGCATTTGTATGCATGTTACTTAGTTAGTATTAATACATCACTTTTACTGTGCCATTTCAACGTCACAAGATTATTTTATGCAGTTTTTATATTCTGATTATTGAATTTTGGCATATTTTTTCTGTTCACTCTAGCCATTCCACATGCATTTGTTTTATGTTTATGCAATAAATCTGTGCTTCTGTACCAACTGTTCTGTGACCTTACCCTAAAAAATCTTTTAGCATTGTGGTAACGTCTGATCCTGATGTATGTAGCAATGTCTTCAATGGGATTCACAAGTGTACACAATTATTTACAAACTGATTTACACAATTGTACAAACAACTTGATCACAAATCTGTTTTGAGGGGCTATAAACATTGAATGAGACTGTCATCTAAACACAGATTCTGATATGGATAAAAAGTTGATTTGAAAATGGTCTTCAAAGGATCCAGAATAATATACAATAATCCTATTAGTACTATTAATAATAATACATAAAAATGTTTGTTTCACAAAATGAACAACAATTATTGAATTGAGTTCTAATTGTCAAACTCTGAATTTAAACTAAACAAAATCCCTGTCGGTACAATCAAATAATAACTATTAACATCCGCACGTGCTTAATATAATTTCTAACACAAAACAATTAAGTTAATTTATCAAGATATATCACAGATGTCTCATAGAGAAAAAATTATATTTTTTATGGGAAATAGGTATGCGTTTTGGTGTTCATAGGGCTTACGACCTATCGTACGGCTGGCTTAAGTGATCACTCAAAGACTTCCGTACCTATTTTTAGTGAAATTTAAAATAAATTAAATTTTAATAATTATTATTAATGAAATTTAAAATGAATTAAATTTAACGAATATTATTATTATTGAAATTTAAAATAAATTAAATTTTAATAAATATTATTATTAAGTTCTGCGGGTTATCTATTTTTAAGTGTTACAGCTGTTTCGGCTTGTAAGGCCATTATCAAACAGTGGATATACCATGTATAAACGACTTATTTATAAAATTTTAAGTTACCCCTTCCCCTGTAGAGTAATTAGATATTTGTGGTGAAGCCCTATATTAATGTTTGTTTTTTCCCGGGCACTTATCATTAAAGGTGCCACATAAAAAATATAACCTTGTCTCTATGAGACATCTGTATTATATCTTAATTAAGGGGGGGTAAGGTTTTCAACTTTTTTTTTGCATTTTATTTTTAATTTTTTAAATAAATGTATAATATCGTAAGAATATTGTGTCAAAATTTCAAGTCAATCGGAGCAAAATTGACGAAATTATGAACATTTGAGCGATACTCAGACTGATTTTCTATACCTGTTCGGGCAGCTAAGAGACGCGCTCACCTGAGGACTACCGGACGTGCTATTGTATTGGAAGAGTTTTATAGACAAGGACAAAAAGATGCTGATGATGAAAGCTCTTTTCTGTGTGAACGACGATTTTGTGTAAGTATAAAATAAGTGTTGACTTTTATTTTGAATTTTACAGTGTGCAAAACTTTAAAGCGTTAAAACTCCCCACATCTCACGTTTTCAAAGTCGGTGTCCATCATAATTTCAAAACTACTGCACCGATCCTTTTGAAATTTTGAACACTATTTCTGTACACTTTTGACTGGAGACTTTTTTTCAAATATGTTATTAATTTTTATTTTTTAATAACAAATTAGTCGATATTTTTCGCAAAAAATCGCGTTTTTCCCTTCAAAGTGTTCCAAAAAATTGAAAAATTGAAATTTCAAAAAACCCACCCAGCGTTACCTGGGAAAACCTATTATCTAACGAATGAACTTTGGTTTTTTGATTTCAGATGATCTAGCACCAAGTTATGATGGACACCGCAATTCTACTTTTTTCCGAGACACGTCCGAATAATTGCTGCCATTGCCGTATTTTTTAATATTTCTTCTTGAAAATTTTACACAATATTCTTCAAATGTCATTCTTTAATGTATCATTGGTTTTAATAAAGAGATTTTAACTGTGTCGTCACAAAAAATTCACAAAAACATGCCTTTTTTTGTACAAATTAACCTTACCCCCCCCCCCTTAATTTCAGCCGATAAGACATGTATTTGATAATTTTTTGTATATTTTCGATTCGTGATGTTTGCGCATTGTATGCAGGATTCCAGATCTGTAAAGCGTATTTTAAATTACTACGCACAAATGTGCAATACAGAATTTAGAGGGTATGCTATACGCTATACCTCATATATACGCTTTATGCTATACCTCACCAAAAATAATTGGTGCGTAGTGATATTTACATGCTGGTGTACAGGTTGTCCTGACGAAGAGACGGGTTACGTCTCGAAACCGGTAGACAAAAAGTAATTTTTAGTCATCTTTTTTTCGTCTCGAATAAACGTGCACCAGGGAATGTTGCATGTCAGTCACGGAGGAAATTATTTTTTTTTTTTGAAAATTTTCAAATAAAATTATATTTTAATATGTCCTTCAGTAAGTGGCAATAAAAAATAAAATAATTAATTAACTCATTGTGAAAAATCAGTCAATTTCTACCTATTTTTTTTTCTCCGGGTGGTGTAAGGCGTAACTCCTCAGATAAAATATTTTTAGTAGTTTTAACTTTTTAGTAGTTTTAAAATAAGTTATGGATATGGAGAAAAATGACTATTTCCTTCTTGCAGGACTGAGCAGGTCCACGATCACGAGCTTCCCATTCACGACACTTTGGTTCGCGCAGGACAGTAGTAAGTACTAACTCAAGAGGGTCACCAACCTCAACAATGAAGGAGATAATTCAATTAAGTAACTCAACGAAGAAAGGCATACCACAAGCGTCTGGTTAAGAAAACAGTCTATAATCTACCAGCAAAGTGCAATCGGTGATGAATATCATAATAATAACGCATATTTATATATTTTTTAAATTCTACATTTTTAGGCGAGTTAATGAGTGAAATTTTATCTATGCGACGAAATGCGCGCGCATCATGGCACGTATTTTCCCACCACGAAGTCACAACTCGCCAAATCAGAAGCTAAGGCCGGCCGCACTTTGGATACGAATTAATACGTACGTATTCGTACGATTATTTTCGTACGTATTGAGCGCGCACGTTGATTGCGTCTTGCGTTGGTGACGATCAGTTACTTGGCGCATTTCTCCAATAACGTTTGTACCAAATGAATAATCTGTATCTTCTGGAAAACTCTATTCTTACTCGTAGGCTGCTACGGCGTAGAACCAAATGCGTGAACGAAATATAATATACTAGAAGTATAAATTCGAAAAAAACGAAATATAAATTCCATCATATTATGGCAGACTTAAATAATGACAAATTTCATGACTATCTATCTAATAGATTCACAAATGCTGGGGAGAATCCAAGTGCAAAGAGAGCTCATAACATCGGAGAAATATTCAAAAGGTTTTTTTTCGAAGTACATAATAGTACCTCACCTTCATTAAACCAAATTATCTATCTTACAGGTATTTTTAGTTCTTAAGAGATTCTCCGCCATGATCTGCGCTGATGGTCACGCAGTTGAATCGCTTTGGTTCCACAAACATTTGTGGTCATGTATCAAATTGACAAAATTTTCAATATCCATCGTACGAAATCGCAAAAATTTCCGAACAAATCCGGATAGTGTCGGACGTCGCATCTATAAGTGCGTACACGCACTACTAAATCGTGTACAGTGTGCGATGATCAATACTACTTGGAAGGTCAGGAATGTACTTGCGTATTCGTACGTATGCGTACTACTCAATTTCGTACGAAAACGCATCCAGTGTGCGGCCGGCGTAAGAGAGGTCACCTGGCTTCTGAATACGCACGTTTCCCGCATAAATATCTTCGTCGCTGTGAGACTTCTATAATTATCCCTCTATGGGCAAAATCCAGTAATTTTATTTTCAGAACATATTGTACAAAAATTTATACTGGTCTATAAAACATTGAAAATAACAATTTTTAGGCGTATTTTAGTGTACATACTATAGAGGGTGTACCAGAGCTAGCAGCAGAAACTTGGCAGGTAGATTCCTGACTATGTTACGAGTCTAAAATGTTCAAGCAACCATGGCCTAATATCAATTATTATGGAGATATGCAATATGAAAGTTTCCATTTTTTAAAATATTACTTATACGTACTACTCAATTTCGTACGAAAACGCATGTTATGTCATCCAGTGTGCGGCCGGCGTTAGGTGGCGGTTACAATATTTAACCAATGGCAAATCTTACAACCATGATGCGTGGAAGCGAAGCCAAAAATTGGCGAAAAAGGAACGGAAGTAGACTGAATGCGGTCGCTAACTCCCCGAGGGTAATGTCTGAGCAGGTTTTATCTTTTTGAAATTCGAGAATAGGCTGTGCCGGCAAACGTGTGAAAAACAAAATGTTGTTTACGTCATATCGGAGTTTGGCCGAGCGGAGGTGTGACCCGTCACCTGGGGACAGATCGAACTGGTTTGGTTCGAATCCCGCCGGTGGCTAGCGATGGCAGGTTTCGTTCAGTTCACTTTCAATCGTTCATTTGAACTGTCGATTGCAGTCGTTTGGGCATGTGTGGCAAATCCATTTATGACAGAGTAAAGAATGCAGATACCGGACACCAACTGAAACTGTATACCGCATAACACAACAATTAAACATCGAAAGCATTACAAAAGTCGAAACACTTAAAATCATTCACGGACTAGCAATTGGCGAAATACAAGACGAAGACATAAAATTACACAAAAAACACCAACACGACACTAGAATGGCTCAAAACTATCGCATAACACACGCCAAAACAAAAACAGGACAATCCCGTCTAATTTGCAACGGACTAAAACTATACAACGACCTGCCACAACAGACCAAACAACTGACCACTGACAAATTCAAAACAGATGTGACAAAAATGCTAAAACTCGGCCAACTATAAAAAAAATGACTTTGTATCTAAATTATATTATTATTATTTTCGTATATTGAATTATGTAAAAATGTTATCCATAAACCTCTTAGGTATTTTAAATAAATAAAAAAAAATATATTAGGAGTGAACGTAAAGCTGGTCTCAGCATTATTAATAGAATTAAAAAAGGGTCGCTCAGATGTTGAGCGAATTAATGAGAAAAGAATGATAAGAAAGATATATAATGCAAGTCTTGATGGCGCCAGAAAGAGAGGGCGACCGCTGAAGACGTGGCCAGATACTGGAAGATGGTCCCGTTAGAAGAATTTACATGGGGCGAGTGTTGAAGGTGCAGATGGTTAATAATAGGAGTAGAGGGCGTCCGCAAAAGACCTGGCATGATCAGACACTACAAATATTGGAGGATGGCCCTGCTAAAAGCATCAACAGCCGTAGAGCTTGCATGAGAAGATGTATGATTTTTTTTATTCTTTTTTTGTTTATTTATTAACACCCTATAGGGCTTTTACACACAAATAGGTAAAATGTACATTTATACAATCGATA
Source organism: Agrypnia vestita (assembly GCA_016648135.1). Classification (NCBI taxonomy): domain Eukaryota; kingdom Metazoa; phylum Arthropoda; class Insecta; order Trichoptera; family Phryganeidae; genus Agrypnia; species Agrypnia vestita. Next base: position 22,201 of record JADDOH010003901.1, read on the forward strand.
GTTTAAAAAAAAAACATATAAAAAAATATACAGATATATCAGTTTCAGTGCCGATAAATCGGCGTTTATTAGCTAAATATATTTTATAACAGCTTGCGTCAAAACATAATTAATGGTAAGAATAAGATAGCAACAGAGTTTAAGAATAAGATAGCAACAAATATAATATGCAGTTTTTTGTGTGCAGGCCTTTATCGTTACCTACCTCGCTAGGTACATAAAAATACCTGTAAAGTAAGAAGTAAAAAGCGAGTATATAACGAATATAGCCGAAGAAAAAGTGGTGTGCAAAGATATAAGAACAGCGCGTTCTATCATCTCTGTATACCCCTAAGGGGGAACGGCGTGGTGGTTGGTTAGTTAGTCAGAAACGATTCGTTTGTTTTTTTGGAAAAATTCGTCATGTTTTTGATGTATATTAATTTTGTCAGAGTGATGCGCGTACAAGCGTGCGCAGCGCAGCGGAAGGGGAGTGCTCGCTGTACAACCGTGTGCAGTGTGTAGAATGGCGGGCCACGGGTGGCTCCGGCGACCTCCAAAACGCGGCGCTCGCGCTAGACTCGGATAAAACTGGATTAAGGCAAATTTTGGCGGCCGGCGCGACAATAAAGGGCAAAGTGAAACGCCGCTCCGACGCGATCTGGTCTTTTCTGGGTCGCTCTGCCGCGCGGCGGCCTTATCGCCGCGGGCCGCACGCGAGGCGCGCAATTAGCCGAGTGTTTTCGAAATGTTTTCGTTCAGAATATTTTGAGCATGTCCAAATTTTTCAGAACGGAACTGGATTATTTGTCACAGGGACATCAATAATCAATCAGTGTATATTATAGATGTCTCACAGAGACGTATTTTTAAGGGAGAGTAGATATATAAGTATTTTTGGGTGTACATAGGACTTACGACCTGTCGTACGGTTGGCTTAAGTGATCACTTTACACACATGCAACATTCGCCATTTCTACCCATGATAGAATACCATATCTATTAATTTTTGGAAGTTGTATATATATATTTAAATTATGCGCCACATTTCACATGAGAAAACTTGAATAACCACAGATGTCGCTAAATGACACATCTTTATAGACTTTTTTGGAGATTTTTAAAGCAATATTCTTTATCTGTGTGAATGAAATTCGTCCGAATTATTAACATGACGCACATTATATTATAAAATTAAAAGACGTGGTATTCTATCATGGGTGGTATTCTATCGTGGTATTCTACTATTCGGCGAATACGAATATTCGTATTCGGATTCGTTGCATCACTACAGCAAACACATAAAAAATACAGGTTTAAATTTTTTACTAATTAGTTATAAGTCCCTATATTTTTATATATATATATATAAATAATAAAAATATTTTTAACTGTAAATGTTAACGGTTATTTTATACGAACTGTATGTTTTTCCGAGAAAATATTCTCGACGTTTCGTTGAATTCATATTCAACGTCATCAGGAGGACGACCTGTAGCGGCGGAGGCACAGGGCGGACTGATTAATGCTTCTGGGGGCCTAAATTATATGCACATAATTCGGAAGAATCTCATTACACATACAAAGTATTTTGCTAAAAATTTCCAAATCGTAAAAATAGATGTCTCATTAGTGCCACCTGTGGTCATTTAAGGGGACTTAAAAAGCTTTGGATGCCGGTCGCTCGCGCTAAGGATTACTATTCGTAAAATTTAAATATATACAACATCCAAAAATTTGATAGTTGTGGTAATCTATCACGGGTGGAAATGTGAACGTTATTGAGTGATCACTTAAGCCAGCCGTACGATAGGTCGTGAGCCCTATGGTCGTAAACCCAAAGACTTCCATACCTACTTTCCCATAAAAAATAAAATTTCGTCTATATGAGACATCTATAATATATATACTGACGTTCGAATGATTTCAAATGTGTGAAATTGATAATCGCGTTTAATCCCGTCTCTGCAAGGTCGAAAAGCGCGCGTGTCTGCTCATCCCGGAACAAATGTAAACAGACACATGTACGAACAAAAACAACAACAAAATAATATCAGCATTACGTAACTTTGATTTATAAAAATAAACGATTAGAAACGCCCACTTAAAATGATCGTCACGCAGTGATTAGGCTCCCAGATGGAATCTTAATTAGAGGTTGACCTCCAAAACACAACACACATTACGAGAACCCACGTGACCCGCCAATCAGACCAGTCCAGCGGGCACAAACACCCGATTATCGCAAACATCGCCAATGAAATTAAATACCTGTTAACATATCACTGTATCTACAAAATAATCCGATATTTAATATATTGCCGTTGGTTTTGCCGTGGAAACTGCAGCTACCAGCTACGTGTTTAATTCCCCACTGCACAGGCTTCCTAGACTAGCAAACAGATACGAGCAACTTGACGTCTTTGCCAATAACTTTATAATATTTAAACATATTTTAAAAGGTGTATTGAAAAATTACTAGTATTTGTCAAACTGGACTCAAATAATTGATTTGTATTTGTTTCGATTGTTGGTTGAGTAAGATAACTAACTGTTGTGTAACATTTTTATTATATTATGACTTTTTAAGCCTTGAATTTTAATTATGTTTTCCTTATGCTTCTGCTTTGTTATATACTTTCTTTTTACTTTATGTTATATTTATCTTTATATATTTGTATTTCAAGTATGTCATTATTATTTATATATGTTATTATTATTTTTCTTTAAACTATCCATTATATAAATGTACACTTTACCTATTTATTTGAAAAAGCCCTGTAAGGCGTTAATAAATGAATAAATATAATAAAAATATTCCCTATTTCAAATTTTCATAATTCAAAATGTAGAGAGAAATAACTGAACTTAGATGGAATATTTAAAATAGAGATGCAAATAGGGAATATGTGTCGCATCAATATTCTTACTATTTCAAAACTAAGCTAAATGCCTGTGCTATGAAAATATGACTATCTTGCTGGTGTCCTGGAATGGGACTCGAACCACCGACCACCAGATCACTAGGCGAGCGCCATGACCACTACACCAACAAGCTACTCAAATACCTTGTTACATATGTAGTAAAAAATGCAATCCACATATAAAACAAGGCGTGCAAGTCAAAAATATTTATATACAACTTCAAAAAATTTGATAGATGTGGTAGAATTGGTGAACGTTACATTGTGTAAACACCCAAAAAGATGACCATACCTACTTTCCCGTATAATAAATAGAATCGTCACTGAGACATCTACAATACTTATCTGGGATAAAATTCAGTATTTTGAAAATTTTTAACATACTTAAAATATGCAGAACGATTATACTAATTTGCAATAAACTAATCTTTGTTATTTTTCAAACTTTTTAATATTTTGTCAGTCGTGTTTCGATAGTCTATATTAATATATAAAGAAATAAAGTTTGTAAGTTTGGATGTAAGAGGTAATCTCCAAAACTACTCATCCGATTTCAAAAATTATTTCACCAGTATTTAGAATGGAATTTCAGGGTCCACAAAGGCTATACATTATCCCGTTAAAATAAAAGGGCTTTTCGTGGTGACCTATTTTGCAACTAAAGTCGACGAAAAAATTGTGAAGCGATGCGATTTTTACGAACGCTGCCTTAACGGTAAGAGATATTTATATACTTTCTATAGAGAAGTTGTACAACTCAAAAAGTTCTATAAAAAAATATTAATTTGTCAATGATTGAAATAAAAAAAACAAAAGGGCATAGCATACCTTAATGGTTAGTATTTTAATAAACGAGTTAATTAGAAAATTAATATTTCCACGTATTTGCTGCAATGCGCCTGCGGTATACAAATCAATAACGCAAGTGTTCTACAGATTGCAAATATAAAAATTTATTTATATTAATTTGTTCGGAAAACCAACAGCTAACAATATTAAGTAAATACAAAGAATGGGAAACTAAAAGCCAATTATAGCTAACTAACTAACTAACTTACCATCACGCCGTTTCTCCGTGAGGGTAGGCAGATAGGATAGAGCGCCACACTCTTCTGTCCTGACATTTCGCTTCGTCCACATTCATACATCTTCGCATGCAAACTCGACGGTTGTTCAGGCTTCTAACAGGACCATCTTCCAGTATCTGGTTAATCTGGTCATGCCACGTTTTCCGTGGTCTTTCTCTCTTTCTGGCGCCGTCAACACTTGCATCATATATCTTTTCTCATTCATTCGCTCAACATGCCCAAACCACCTGAGCGACCCTATTTTTATTCTACGAATTATGCTACGATCAGCTTTACATTCATTCCTAATATCTTCATTCTTTACTCTATCATGCATGGATTTACCACACATACGTCTAAGGGTCCAATTATAGGTTTTCTATAAATAAAACGATTCATAGAAAACCTATAAAAATTTCGATAAAATAATATAATTGATATCTGATATAATGGAAAATAATAACACATATTTTATTTGAAAAATGGCTCGGAAAGCAAGCGTCTCACATGGGTAGGATTATTTTGAAATAAGTCTTAATTATACTTTTTTATGAATGCATTGAATTTGTTGCAAGTTGGCCACAAATATGAGTTTTGCCTGTAATAAACAAGGGGAGTAAAAAACTTATAAAAACCAAGTTTTGATTACCCTCCCTTTCTCTTTGAAACAGGTTTCGCGCCTACTCCACGCGTCGGGCTCGAAAATAAACAATAAATAAACCGTTAAAATTTCGAACAATCCAAAATTATACTATAATTATTAATTTTTTTTAAACGAAAATTTGTTAGATCATGTTTATCGTCGCCGCGAGTCCGCCCGCAAAGTTTCAGCTCGATTGGATCACGGGAAAAGGGTTAAAAATCGATCCAAAGTTTTTTCGGCACACAACCAGACCGGCAGACAAGCAGACGCTACGACTTAAAATAAAGAAAGTAAAAAGAAGAGGGTTGTTTCTTGGAACTTTAGGAGGAACATTGATACAGAGCTTGGATTTAGGAAAATCTACTAAGCCTATATAAATAGTAGAGCTGGCCATTTACTTACATTACGTCCATACATACTGACAATGCATTTAAGATTACGGAATCGTAAATATTTATTTTAACCTGTTTTCTTAATTTCTTTGCTCACCTAAAAGTCTAAAGGTCACGCGTGAAACTCGTTCTAAATGGAAAATTTCTGCCGGCTTTGTTTTCACGCTGTTGAAGAATTTTTCACGCTAGACGATGCGTTCCAAAACAAAAACATTTGTAGAAACGCGGAGGTCACCTGTCCAAGCAATCGAACAGCAGAAAAACAACGAGCTGGTGAATTGATGTAAAGCGGCAAGTGGAACATTTGCCCAACAGCTGCGTGGCCTGATCGAAGAAGTTGGAACAGGTGAAGAGATGCCCGAAGAGTGGAGAGCAGGAATTGTGCCCACTGCACGAGGAAGACGACCACTCATGTGCTATCACCACAGGGGTACAACGTTGCTAAACACCAGCTATACAATATTTTTTACGTATATACGTTTTGAGAACGCAGTTACAGGGGACAAAATGCAGTAACTGTGTGTTATCGGAACATATCCACATAACAAAATATTGTTAAAATATACAGGGTGTAACAGAGCTGGAAGTGGAATCAGAGTCGAAAATGTTCAAGCGACTATGACCTAAATATCAATAGTTATGCTTACTTACTTACTATCACGCCGTTTCCCCGTGGTGGTAGGCAGAGAGGATAGAGAGCGCCACACTCTACAACTCTCATCCACATTCATACATATTCGCATGCAAGCTCGCCGGTTGTTGTGGCTTCTAAAGGGACCATCTTCCAGTATCTGGTTGATCTGGTCATGCCACGTCTTCTGCGGTCGCCCTCTCTTTCTGGCGCCGTCAACACTTGCATCATATATCTTTCTTACCATTCTCTCCTCATTCATTCGCTCAACATGCCCAACCACTGAACGACCCTGGTCGTGCTGAACGTAAGAGCGAGAAAATATACGGGGCGAGTATTGAAGGCAACAGGAATAGAGGGCGTCCGCGAAAGACCTGGCACGATCAGATACTACAAGCATTTGAGGATGGCCCTGTTAAAAACCTCAACAACCAACTTGTATGAGAAGATGTATGAATGTAGCCAAGGCAAAAGTGGTGTGCAAGATAGAAGAATACGGCTTCTATCTTCTATGCCTACCCCTGCGGGGAAACGGCTTGATGGTTAGTTAGTTAGGAAGGTAATAACTAACATGGAGTGACAATGTATGCCTTGGAGATCTAGAACTGGAGAAAGCTGGCGCAAAACAGAGATCAGTGGAGGGAAACTATCGAGGAAGCCCTACAGGGGTTTGTAGAACAAACAGTGATGATGATGAGTGTGGCATTGAGACGCTTGTTGGTGTAGTGGCTAAGACACTCGCCCACTGATTCAGTGGTCGAGGGTTCGAGTATCGTTCCAGGAAACCAGCAAGCTGTGATTCTTTTCATAGCCGTTTAACCAAGTGTATTCCGCGTACGCATCTCATATATGTTTTAACAAAACAAATTGTTGATGATTTTATTAATGTATTCATATTTTCCTCGGGCTCTCAAGAGTGCAACAGTGCAAAATTTGTAACAGATGACATTCGAGAAAATATACTTCTGGTTTGAGTTTTCTGACCTTTCTGGCCGTTGATGTAGACAACAAATCAGCCCTGATGATGGACCCTGTAATGGGATCCGAAACGTCGGTGAAAACCTAAGAACACATAACAAAATACACGTTTATATGGAGGGTGCCTAAAGAGTAACTATCCAAAATTTGGTTTAGCTTGGTAAAAAAATATTGGATCGCACGGATATTCACTCAATTTTATGTATACGTACATATGTACGGGTACCGAAAAAGGCATTCATTCATTGATAAAATAACAAGTGACCGTTTTATTTCGCCACTTCGCGATTGGCTAATTGAAATGAATTTTATTTGAGCGCTGACGCGATGCAACACTGTGTACAAATATGACTTAGATTAATCAAATGCGAATACGAGCAAAGAAATTTCGAAAACACACACCACAATATGTATATATACATACATGTATGGCTATGTTGGCCACCAGACGACGAAAACATCGAACTTAATTCGCAATAAATTTAAAATTTCATTCTTCTTTGTAATCTAAAAAATTTGGCAATGAAATGCGTTAGAACTTCCGCTGTTTGAGCAGGTGTAACAGATAAGAGGCGCTCTGCAGAGTGATAAAAATCTTAAAAACAAATTATACACCAATAAACACTCGAGTTTTTATCACTCAACGGCTAAAACGCTAGATTATTCACCATCTATCGTAAAACAATACGCAAACACTTCGCAACACACATTAACGGCGTTCGATTTAAAAAAAAACACAAATTTTCACCGATTCCCGCCGCCGCGTTTGACAATTGACAACACTCGAACGGAAAAACAAAAGCGAGGCGATCTCGTAGGCTATCCGAGCGCGTTTGAATTCGGCCCGCTGGCGCGCGGCACCTACCCGCCGACTCGATAACAGCGAACGGAGCGCGGCGGCGAATAACAAAAATCCCGCGAAAACTGGACTAGACGAGAAAGCGAACAAACCGCACGGCGACGGATAACAAACGATATTTCGCGCACACGAAAAAAAGACAAATTCACACGCAGCGGCGGCGGTGGCGCCGATAAATATCGCGATTTTTGCAGGCTGGCAACTACGGCGGCGACCCGGCGCACGCGCAGATGCGGAATACGAACCTGTCACCGGTGAAAATGGACGACAACGGGATGACGGATCGAGTTGATGTTTTTTCTGGAGCGCGCGATCGGTTCTCAAAGTGCCGCGGCGGGTTACCTACTGGACGGGCGTGCGGTGCAGCCGCGGGCCGGTTGTTTGTTAACCTCAGACGCATGGGAGGGCCGCGGGTTGTCAAACTTTTGCGCGCCCGGCGCCGCAGATGCGTGTGCAGCCCAAACGCCAAAAAGCGCGCGGAACGATAAACGCATTCTGAGTGGAGATGAGATCCCTCAGACGCATGTGTGGCAAATCAATTGATGATAGAGTAAAGAATGCAGATATTAGGAACGAATGTAAAGCTGATCTTAGCATAATTAATAGATTTAATAAAAGGTCGCTCAGATGGTTTGGGCATGTTGAGCGAATGGACGAGGAAAGAATGGTAAGAAAGATATATAATGCAAGGGTCGATAGCGCCAAAAAGAGAGGGCGCCCGCGGATGACGTGGCGTGACCAGATTAACCAGATACTGGAAGGTGGTCCCGTTAGAAGCCTCAACAACCGGCGAGCTTGCATGCGAAGATGTATGAATGTGGATGAGGCGAGAGTTGTATGTCAGGACAGAAGAGTATGGCGCTCTCTCCTCTCTGCCTACCCCCACGGGGAAACGGCGTGATGGTAAGTTAGTTAGTTAGTAATTAAGTTACAGAGATATTTTAACCTCTTACATTATTTCCGATCCCTTCCCCGCTATGTTCCACACGAGCACAGTGAGAAAGGAATGGAACATGTGACCAGGAGCGTGCAGTGAGAACAAGAAGCATAACTTTTTCCTAAGTTTATATTTTAAAAAGAAACCTAATTAAGAGGTACATCTCGTAACACTCTCATCACAATAATTAACATTTTATTCAGATTTTCATATTTCATAATATTCTGCCAGCTAAATATTTAATTTCCATTTTTTTGTAAATATATGTTATGTAAAATAAAAGTCGGGCTTCTTGTTTTCACTGCACGCCCCCGATAGTGACTGACCGGACAATAGAGACGGGACGTCCATGAACGAACTGTTCTCTTCCGAATCATAAATTCCAAAATCGATGAAATCTTTGGCAGCCAACTCTAGTTCCTCTCTCTGGGTAGTGGAAATTTTCTGGTAGAGAAGATTCGTTTTATCTTTTTGGAAAGTAGGTAAAACAGGGTTTTGACGGAAATCGAATGCACCCCCTTCCCCAGGGAATTGAAAATTCTGGGAGACTGAACGATGAAATATTTGAAAATCGAAAGCACCTCTCCTACTATGGTTTCAAAAATTTGGTGGTGGCTGAAAAAATTCCTAGCAGCAAAGTGAACAGTTAATAGAAGTTGAAGTAGACAAAAAACAATAATTCAAAGTACACAGGTCACTGGATTGAACGACAGTTTGGTCAACTGAACTATCTCGCCTCTACCAGACAATAATATGCCAAGTCACATTGTATTACAAAAATTGTCAGAATGTCTTACGTTGGCTACAAATTACAATGTACTTAAGACATTATGACAATGGTAATTCCTCTTAATATTGTCACGGGATCGCGGAGGTGACAGACAAATTAATTAAAGTTTTATTTAATCACACAGATGATTGTAATCGATATTATGAAATTTGCACTATCGAGAGTCTTCCACTTGTCTGTGGGACACCTTATTATGATTTCCAGAACTCTCCCACGTCTTTTATCGCATTTATTCACTATAGAACGCCCGGTAGGTAATCTTGTAATTCATTTTCGCTACACGCTTTGCTCTAGTCGCCGCTGCTTTCACTTCTATGGAATCGCCCAACTGTTAAAACAAAACCGTCCCGTGAAGCGATTATGGCGCCTTTATATAGTGAATGTCATTTCGCGAACGATCGCGTATAATCGACTGACTTTTAAATCTCAAATATGTTTTAATATACTTTGTAATACACACACAATATGAGTTATTAATTTACAACTATAGTTTCGAGAGGAGCAGTCCCTCTCATCATCAGGTATAGATAATAACTAACTTAAATACAAAATTTATCAATCTAATTGGGTAGGTCAGGGGGTCAGGGGGGCGCGCGGCAGGGAAGGGTATTTTTTTCGCCGAACAGCTCTAGGAATGGTGAACTGGACTGAAATGTGATATTATTTATTAATTTGTTTCCAGAATTTAAATTTTTTAGGATTTCAACGGTTTCCAAACTATTCATTATCCATCGTCTATGGGGAACCGAGTGGAGTAATTTTAATTTGTGACTATCGAAAGAATGATTGGTGTTAATTATATGATTGGCAAATTCGGAAAAATTGTTATTTTTTAAGCAGCGGCGATGTTCTTTTATGCGTGTATTTAAGTTTCTAGTGGTTTGGCCTATATACTTTTTGTCACAATCTCCGCAAGTTATTTCATATATCCCACTTTTTCTAACATACCTATTTTTGTTTTTGAATTTAGAAGAATTTTACCAATATTATTGTTTGTGTAATAAGCTGGTCTAATATGAGTAGGGAAGCAATTTGTAATTTTATTAGAAATCGGACCATTATAAAGAATTTTTCGCCAAGTGTATTATCGGTGGTTTTAATATTTTTGCCTGAGTATAAATATGTTTCGATAAGTTTATTATTAATTTTTGATTTCAACATTCTATCTATTAACGCGCAATTATATCCATTGTTAATAGCAATATGTTTAATTATATTTACTTCGTTGTCATAATCAATGGTGTTAAGGGGAATTTTAATTAATCTATTTAACATGGAATGGAAGCTGGCCATTTTATGCGCTGTCGGATGGGAAGACGATGCAGGAATAACGGTATCGGTATGTGTGGGTTTTCGGTAAATGTTAAATTGTAACTTATTATTATTAACTTTGATAGAGAGGTCCAAAAAATTTAAACTATTATCATCATTTTTTTCGAGAGTGAATTTGATATTTTTGTGTTGTACATTAAGGTAAGCGAGAAAAGAATCTAGTTGTCTATCAGTGCCCGTGAAGATACAAAATATATCGTCCACGTATCTATACCAACTGAGGATACATGAATTAACGAGGGGATGATCTGAATTTAACAAGTCTGTTTCTAGTTTGTTTAAAAATATATCGGCTAGAATGGGAGATATTGGGGAACCCATGGGTAATCCGTCACGTTGTTCGTAAAAAATATTATTGAATTCGAAATAATTTTGGTTCGTGCAGACATTGAATATTTTTATGATTTCCTTTACAAGTTCCTCATCAAGTTCAGAATTATTTAGTAAATCGATAAAAATATTCTTTGTATCAATTATCGGGACATTTGTAAAAAGATTGACTACATCAAATGAAATTATTTTAGCGTTATTGGGTATGTGTAAATTTTGAACGCGGTTGGTGAATTCAATACTATTTCTTACGGTATGTGTCGGTTGGAAGAGATTATATGATTGTATAAGATGATTAAGAGTTTTGCAAAGTTTATAATTTGGTGCGCTAACATATGATACAACTGGTCTAATTGGTATATTTGCTTTATGGATTTTAGGAAGTCCATAAAGTCTTGGTGATTGGGGGTTTGTTTGTAATAATGAGTTCCCGCAATTGTTATTAAGATATGGGCAGTGTTTAACAACTTGTCTAACAATATCTTGAAATTTACATGTAGGGTTAGTTTTAAGAATTATAAAATTATCATCTAAAAGAAAATCATTGACTTTGTTGAAATAGTCCATTTTATCCAAAATTACGATACTGTTGCCTTTATCCGATCTTGTCAGAATTAAATCTTCAGAATTTAGAGTGTTTCTAATGTTATTCACAATGGTACGTTCCCGTCCGACACTTTTTGATACACATGTGTTCACTTTTTTCAACAGGTCGGCACACTTAAATTTAATTGGTTTTTCGTTCTTCAGAGCAGCATCTGTATCCACAGCTAATTGTATTATCGCTTTTTCACTATTATTTTTAATATTATATTTAAGGCCGTTGTTTAAAAACTTAATTTCTTCGGGTGTAAATTTATGTTTTGAAAGGTTTATAACTCGTTCATTGAATTTATGGGGGTTATTTTGTTGGATAAGATTAGCATGATTAAAATTAGTATTAATATTCTGTTTCGAACGAATTAAATTTGATATTTTTTTATCCAGTTTACATTTCTTTTTAAAGGCTTCGATACTTGAGATATGCCTCACTTTATCATCGAGCAGGTCCCATTCTACAGGATGCAAAATATGCACTAATTCTGTATGTAATAATTTTAAATGCATTTTAATATTATTTCGAATTATGAAAAAGGTTTTTATTTCTTCTTTAATCCACTGATTTTGTGCACTTTTTAATTGCAATTAAATTTAAGTGTGCCGACCTGTTGAAAAAAGTGAACACATGTGTATCAAAAAGTGTCGGACGGGAACGTACCATTGTGAATAACATTAGAAACACACTAAATTCTGAAGATTTAATTCTGACAAGATCGGATAAAGGCAACAGTATCGTAATTTTGGATAAAATGGACTATTTCAACAAAGTCAATGATTTTCTTTTAGATGATAATTTTATAATTCTTAAAACTAACCCTACATGTAAATTTCAAGATATTGTTAGACAAGTTGTTAAACACTGCCCATATCTTAATAATAATTGCGGGAACTCATTATTACAAACAAACCCCCAATCACCAAGACTTTATGGACTTCCTAAAATCCATAAAGCAAATATACCAATTAGACCAGTTGTATCATATGTTAGCGCACCAAATTATAAACTTTGCAAAACTCTTAATCATCTTATACAATCATATAATCTCTTCCAACCGACACATACCGTAAGAAATAGTATTGAATTCACCAACCGCGTTCAAAATTTACACATACCCAATAACGCTAAAATAATTTCATTTGATGTAGTCAATCTTTTTACAAATGTCCCGATAATTGATACAAAGAATATTTTTATCGATTTACTAAATAATTCTGAACTGGATGAGGAACTTGTAAAGGAAATCATAAAAATATTCAATGTCTGCACGAACCAAAATTATTTCGAATTCAATAATATTTTTTACGAACAACGTGACGGATTACCCATGGGTTCCCCAATATCTCCCATTCTAGCCGATATATTTTTAAACAAACTAGAAACAGACTTGTTAAATTCAGATCATCCCCTCGTTAATTCATGTATCCTCAGTTGGTATAGATACGTGGACGATATAATTTGTATCTTCACGGGCACTGATAGACAACTAGATTCTTTTCTCGCTTACCTTAATGTACAACACAAAAATATCAAATTCACTCTCGAAAAAAATGATGATAATAGTTTAAATTTTTTGGACCTCTCTATCAAAGTTCATAATAATAAGTTACAATTTAACATTTACCGAAAACCCACACATACCGATACCGTTATTCCTGCATCGTCTTCCCATCCGACAGCGCATAAAATGGCCAGCTTCCATTCCATGTTAAATAGATTAATTAAAATTCCCCTTAACACCATTGATTATGACAACGAAGTAAATATAATTAAACATATTGCTATTAACAATGGATATAATTGCGCGTTAATAGATAGAATGTTGAAATCAAAAATTAATAATAAACTTATCGAAACATATTTATACTCAGGCAAAAATATTAAAACCACCGATAATACACTTTGGCGAAAAATTCTTTATAATGGTCCGATTTCTAATAAAATTACAAATTGCTTCCCTACTCATATTAGACCAGCTTATTACACAAACAATAATATTGGTAAAATTCTTCTAAATTCAAAAACAAAAATAGGTATGTTAGAAAAAAGTGGGATATACGAAATAACTTGCGGAGATTGTGACAAAAAGTATATAGGCCAAACCAATAGAAACTTAAATACACGCATAAAAGAACATCGCCGCTGCTTAAAAAATAACAATTTTTCCGAATTTGCCAATCATATAATTAACACCAATCATTCTTTCGATAGTCACAAATTAAAATTACTCCACTCGGTTTCCCATAGACGATGGATAATGAATAGTTTGGAAACCGTTGAAATCCTAAAAAATTTAAATTCTGGAAACACATTAATAAATAATATCACATTTCAGTCCAGTTCACCACTCCTAGAGCTGTTCGGCGAAAAAAATACCCTTCCCTGCCGCGCGCCCCCCTGACCCCCTGACCTACCCAATTAGATTGATAAATTTTGTATTTAAGTTAGTTATTATCTATACCTGATGATGAGAGGGACTGCTCCTCTCGAAACTATAGTTGTAAATTAATAACTCATATTGTGTGTGTATTACAAAGTATATTAAAACATATTTGAAATTATAATGTTGCACCACGAAGTATCTGCCAAATCTTTCAATGACTTTTAAATCTTTCAAATAATTTCTAATGGTTTTAAAACGTCCAGAGTATCTACTGGAAAATCATCTGATTATGTATATTTTTTTCCTGTTTTTATAGTAATATTAGCTGCAACCCGTCAAAGACGACGGAACATTAGTTCTCGTCCTTGCTAAGCCCTAGTATATATTTATAGCATCCTTTTGGCGCTCCACGAAACGGCCGGTTCGGGTTTGGTGACCCAGGGTTCAAGCCCCATCTTCGGCCGTTTAATTTGTTTTTTTAGCCGTAAATTCAAACGAAATTACGAACGTTACTGGTACAGACGAACGGACGGATAGACGGACAGACAGCGAAATTATTATGTTTGATAAAGAGTATACGACTTTCAGAAACGAAAGAATTGACTCAAATGGATTACTAATGACGTGTTGTCTCTCAGGTAGAGATTCACATATTTTTACATCTTTTTATTTGAGTTAAGGTACAGATACACATGCTTCTTTACTGGCATGCTAATGAGCATGCCACTAATGAGCATGCCCTAACAACTGTACACACTTGCTCATTACTGGTATGCTTATTAGTGGCATGCTCATAAATAAGCATGCCCAAAGCTAACAATCAAACACACATGCTTATTAGTGGCATGCTCTTGTCATAGAATAGAGACGCTCTTATTCAAAATGGAAACTTTGCAAACTGAAATAGAAAATTCAAGTGAACCAATAAATCAAAAAAGTTCCCGAGTTTCCATCCGCACATTTTTGATTTTAGTTTGCCTATTAATAAACTTTCGTAAACATTATTTCTCACTATATTATTTTTACACAACGGTGACCGAGTATTCCACAGACATTCGTGATTCCTATAATAAGTCACGAAAAGTGATGTTTTATCATCTCCCCAACGCGCCATATCTGACTGAGAAGATCGCCTTGATAATACTAGCCGCGAAGCCCGCGAATGACATAAGCATGCTCATAATAAGCAAGCCTGTTCACACATGCTCCAAAGTTACCCCTTCTCTATGGTGAATGACAGTGGCATGCTCATTTCTAGCAATGTGCATACACACATGCCACTGTCAAAATCGATACTGCGCATGCTCACGCGCCACTAAATAAGCATGTGTATCAGACGCCTTATGCTTGAAAAACACCCAGGTAAATTGCCGACTGCGGCGAGTCGTTGTGTTGATTGCGGGAGGGCGCGGCCCACAGTTGGGTGGGAGCAGTCCGGATTTGGCTACGGCGGCCCGACCAATCCGGATCCAACCGGAGGAGTCCGGACGGCGGCGACTGGTCGGGCGCGGGGCGCGGGCCTTCCGCCCTAGTTTGCGGCGCCTGACTTACATACGCAAGCGAGCTTTAATAAACGGGCCGCGCAGACAGAACGCGGCCATTTTGAATTTTAGCTGTTCCATTACAGTTTTAACGATTTTCATTGGATAATTCGAGTAAGTTGGAGCGTAGATCTGCGCGACAACTTTTGTACCCTCTATGTGCCGGAGCGCGAATCTGCGCAGCACCTACGGGTTTTTAAAGCTTGTTATTGGTTGCATCTCAAGTTTTTGAATGAATGAACGAGTTCTATCTGTCAAGTAACCTCATTTGCCGCGAAAACCTGTTCTTCGAACCGCGCATTGTGTTATTTTTCTGTTTAAAAAAGTATGTTTTTTTTTTAAATAAAAAAGTGTTAAAATTAAGTACTTTTATATTCATTGATATATTTAGAACGAAAATATTGAAATACAATATCTTTAGTGTAATTGCTTCTTCTTCTTCTTCTTTTATTCGATAAACATGTGCGTACATTTCTGACAGTAAATTTCTTTACTTATTTCATAATTAATGAATATGGGCCGGTTGTTTCTAGTTGGATTAAAGTAAGCGTTCTTTTAAAGCGTAGATTTTTACGTTCTCCACCAATCAGACGATCCGTTTTCGTAAAAATCTATGCTTTGATCGACCGCTTACTTTGATCGAACTTGAAACAACCGGGCCTAAGTTGGTTAAAATAATCTTATAGACAAATAAATGAAATAATTAAGATACATTATATAGGTAATATGCTGGTGCATGATAGACAAGGTTATTTGGAAAACATGAATGCCCTCGCAGGACTATATTCCTGCAGTGATTGTGAGTCGAAAATGTTCAAGCTATCATGATCTAATATCAGATATAGAGAGAGAGATATGCGACATCAAAGTTTGCACGTTTTTTTCAATATTTCTGACTTATATTTTGTAAAACGTTGGACTATAATTACAGTTACTTATATCGATTACGAAAAATTTCCAATTGGAATTCGAAAATTTTTATTATTTTACTTGACTTGTATTAAGGAGAATGAATTATTCATATTCGATATATGTAAGTTAAAAGATCGTCTGAATACAAGAAGACAAAACTAAAGGCTTCCTACAGAACTGCGTAACAGAATAGAAAAATATTTTGAAAAACATTCTGAAAATCTACACACCACCGGAAAAAATCTAATACAATGCAGAGATGTACAATGTGTCCTAGAAAAAAAGATAAAAAAACTAGGTACAGCTGTAATAATTGTTACACGCCGATATGTTTGGAGCATGCGGATTTTTTTTGTCAAGTTTGCGTCAACTTTGACACTGATGACCTCAACTAAAATTTATATTGTTATATTACATTCTCATTATTTTTTATGAGCAGATAATATTGTAGGCTAATAAATTAAAAATACTGTGAGTGTGTGCCATTTGATTTTAGATCTTAACCTTCCTTAAATTAACGACAATTGCACCTTATCGCTTCCCCCACTTTTACCACTTAGTCGCAAGCATCGAGCTTCGAGCTATTCGAGGGTCAGTGTCTCTCTAAACTACAGACGAACCGGGTACGCTTAGAAGTTTTTGTTATTCATTGATATTTGGAAATTTCCGTTGAGGGTAAACTTTACAACACGTGCCTTAAAGTCTAAGTATATTAAAAAAACTTTTTATTTTTCATTTATATCGTTTCTTTTACAGCGAAATGTATTTTTTATTTATTTAAGACGTGTTTCATTATGGAGATGATGAGACAAGATGATGAAACCTACTTTCCCTTGAGTGACAGTGAGTTTTCGGAAGAAGAAATCCTTTACATGCAAAAAACATTCTGCAGTTGAGGTGGTTTGCAACAATTGTAAGGATGAGAATTAATACATAATAAATATTGATTCTAAGAATGTTCTTAGATTAGAATGGCCGATTTTGGTTTGTGTCTTCTGGGATATTATGCCGTATTATTACAACCTTTAATAATAATAATAATAATAATTGGATAATTTGTATAGCGCCGTTTTCGCGAAATACTCACCTCAAGGGCGCTTTACACAGAGAAATTATTATCTTACAAGACAACTTACTGCTAGAAAAGAAAAAACTTATTTACTATTACTTATTCACTAGGTGGCATACAAGAAGTGGAATTAAAATTGAGTACTATAATAGTTTGTAAGTCCCTGAAAGAATTATGTGTTTTCGCGGAGTGCACAATATGAGTGGAAAACATTAGCTAGCGTTGTTGTGGTCAGATTCTATAGGTTTTTATAGGATTGTCTAAATAAATGCGTCTTAAGTTGTTTTTTGAACAGTGGTAAGCTGTCTGTTTGTCTCAGTTTATTAGGTAGTTTGTTCCATAACTTTGGTCCAGCCACCGCGAAAGCACGATCACCGAAATTAGTTTTGTGGACGCGATTTACTTCAGCTAACCTATTTGTATTAGATGTTGATGCTGAGCGAAGTGTTAGTTGTCTATTATTTGCGGAGAATGGAATGCAGAAGTCGGTTATGTATTGAGGGGCCATGTTGTGAATAGCCTTAAATATTGTAAGGCAAAGCTTATATTCAATCCTCTCTGGACATCTAAGCCAGTGAAGGTTTTGAAGATGGTTTGAGATGTGCGCAAACTTTGAAACGCCGGTAATGAGTCTTGCGGCGGCATTAAATACAGATTGTAATTTGTTTATTTCCTGTTTCGGGAGATGAGCGTAGATACCATTACAGTAGTCTAAGCGAGAGATAACGTATGCATTTATTAGTGATTTTGTTGCTTCTGTTGGGATGCTTTTGCGAATAGATTTAATGCGGCGTAAATGATAGAATGCAGAGCTGGTTGTGCTATTAATTTGTTTACTAAGAGACAAGCTTGAATCCAAGTAGACTCCAAGTAGTTTGACATTAGTTTTGGGAATTATGTCAATATTTGTCTTTCTGGCTGACGTTTCGGATCCCATTGCAGGGTCCATCATCAGGGCTGATGGACATGATGTAATAACACGGCATAATACCCCAGAAGACACAAACCAGAAAATATTGATTCTGATTAATAGGTCTTTAAAATATTTTGTTTTGAAATATAAACATATTTAGAGTGCTGTTTCGTTTTTTGTTTAATTAATTCAAATATATATTTTTTTAAATACTGTCATTTATCATTTTTCATAACCTTACAGCAATTCCCTGTCATATAAAGAAAACAACATTTACATGTAGAAAACTTGATGACGTAAAATTTACGGCACGCGCCTGCTGAAGGGAAATTAATCAGCGCGCCCGCTGGAAGGTTAAGTAAATACTTAATTGTTTTTAAGTTTAAAAAAAAGTTTTGTGTTTTCCTAATAAAAGTCTACTATCGTGTAAAATTACATAATTGTTTTAATTGAACCAATTCGCTATTTTTTCCGTGACTTTATTTTTGGTCGCCAAATCTTTTTCCACTTAGTTTTGTTATATTTTTATAGCTTAAACATGCCCATTGCGAAAACCAATCGATGCATTACATCGGAAAAAACATCGATGTATATTTTAAATGTCCATCCCTACTTCGTATCTAAAGGACATCTATAATATACCTTGATTAAAGATATCCTACCAGGGATAAAATCCCGTATTGTGTTCGTGAAAAATTTGCACATACAAACATAAAATAATCTGTATATAAAAAAAAATTGGACTAAAAAGGACTTAAAAATTGAAACAATTCTCAGTATTGGTTATTGTTATATATTTTCTATAAATAACTTTCAAATAGGCTTTATTTGCCTATTTTAGTGAGACTTATTTTCTGGGTATGTCAAACCCCGCCTAGTGCGGGATGGGTGATTTGGTCACCTCGTACACGAAGGGTTAAATATATTTGGGGTACACAGCCAAGCAGGTTAATTTAGTAATCATGGCGTTGTACAGTCGATCACTGATGAATCGTTTGAAAGTATTTTTTTAATTACAAAACTAGCTGTGCCCGCGCGGTTTCGCACGCGTAGTTTTTTAAGTAGCTTTAAGTCTTCTTCTTCTTCTTCTTCAGCCTTCGTCTTTCCATTGCTGGATATAGGCCTCTTCCTTATTTTTCCATTCTTCCCTGTTGTTGGCTAATTGTAGCCATTTCTTTCCCCCACGGCGGCTATATCGTCGGCCCATCTCTTTTGAGGTCTTCCGATGGCTCTTTTATTCTCCCAAGGTCTCCATTTCCCACTCTGGGAGGCCGTCTTGTAGCATCCTGCCTTGCAACATGTCCTACCCATTGCCATTTTAGCTTCGCTACACGATCTAATTTCGTCATTTCTAATTCTAGCTCTAAGGCTTACTCCAAGCATGGATCTCTCCATGGATCGTTGCGTGCATTTGAGCTTTTCTACACTTTTCTTTGTAAGGGTCATAGTCTCCACTCCATACGTCATCATTCTTGATTCAAAGGCTTTTCTTTTTAGGCTAATTGGGATCTCTTTGTTCTCGAAGATATGTTTGAGTTTGCCAAAAGCAGCCCAGCTCATTCCTATTCGTCTTGGCAATTCTGCTGTTTTTTAACTTTAAGTCACATTTTATCAATTTGTTTATTAACCTCAACACATAGATAAACGTCGTAGCGGACTTTTTTTATAGAACTTTATGAGTTCTACAACTTCTCTATAGAAATTATTAAAATGTCTCTAACCGTTAAGGCAGTGTTCGTAAAAAACGCATCTCTCGAACATTTTTTCGTCGACTTTAGTTGTAAAATAGGTCACCACGAAAAGCCCTTTTATTTTAACGGGATAATATTATAGAGCCTATGTCCACCTAAAAATCCATTCTAAATATTAGTGAAAGAATTTTTGAAATCGGATACGTAGTTTCGGAGATTACCTCCTACATCTAAACATACGCACTTTATATACAGGGTAATGGTTTATATACGTTAATAACCTCGCAGGACTATATTCCTGCCTTGATTATGAGTCGAAAATGTTCTAGCAGCCATGACCTAATGTCAATAGTTAAGGAGATATGCGACATCGAAGTTTGCATTTTTTTTCAATATTTCTGACTTACTTTTTGTAAAACGTTGTATTATCATTACAGAAACTTATATCGAGTATGAAAAATTCATTCCCTTTAATACAAGTCAAATAAAAAAATAAAAACCTTCGAATTCCAATTGGAAAACATTCCAATTGGAAAATTTTCAGGGTTTTAATCATATATATATATATATTTTTTATTGTTGGTATATTTCTATTTACCATTTTGCTGCCTCTCGTATTACATGTCGGTGTTCTATTGTTTTGTTTTGTGTCTTTAAATTGTTGCAGTACACACCTACCTATATTTTTGATAAGAAACTACTTTTTTTGTTTTAACTGGTAAAAACTGTTTTTTTTTTTCACACGATTTTAATGTTTTCTCTGTGCGTACGAAGGCTAAATCCAAGATAATGGTCCCATTGCATATACAACAAAAATGAGTATTTCACTATATTATTGAATGTGCTAATACCAAAATGAAAGATAATTTACATTTAAATAGTAAGTATTAAATAAGATATTACACTTTAAAGTTTCGAGAAATGCACTGCATATTTTGACATTTCATAGGCAATATATGAGGTTGGGTTAAGTTATATTAGGTTTGGTTTGGTTAGTTTATTAGGTTTGGTTAGGTTTGGTCTGTTTAATTTAGATTACGATTGTTTTATTAGATTAAATTAAGAGGACATTAAATTATATAGTGAAATACTTATTTTCATTGTATGAACAACGGGACCATATTCTTGGATTATTCCAAAAGATGTTACACATCATTCAGGACTGCCGTAAGGCTCGCTCATTTTTTTAAATGAACTTTGTTTTCCGTTTTTTAAAATGACAATGCACCTCGCGGTCACCCTGTACGTTAATAGATTTAATAGATCGACACAAATAAATGAATGTGATAAGGCATCAATCTCTGTTCTAATTAATCGTCTCAAAGAAGTCGATTTTTTTAGATAACGCTGTGTGTGATATAATACGTAATCTTCGTATACAACAAATATGTGACGAAGCTATTTCTATGATAAACGCGAATGGAAGTCTATAATATTGTGGCCCAAGCTTTACAGCATTTATAGAGATATTTAAATACAGAAAGCATTTTAATTATCTCTCACCGTTAAGGCAGCGTTCGTAAAAACCGCATCGCTCGACCATTTATTCGTAGACTTTAGTTGTAAAATAGGTCACCACGAAAAGCCCTTTACTTTCAACGGGATAATATATAGCCTATGTCCACCCTGAAAGTCCATTCTAAATATTGGTGAAAGAAATTTTGAAATCGGATGAGTAGTCTCGGAGATTACCTCCTACATCCAAATGAACAAACTTTACCTCTTTATATATCAGTATAGATACACAAGACAAAAAGGACGTCAAATCAAGAGATGGGAAGATGACCTACCAAAAGTATGGAGAAGAATAGCTCGCGACAGAGATGAGTGGAAGAAACTACGGGAGGCCTATGTGAAAGATAGAGAACCTGACCAACAAAGTGATTGCTGAAATGGCATTTACTATTGTATATATTGTAACGAGTTGTCGGTTGACGCGCGACAGCCGAATACAAGCGATGGTACATGCGCGCAGAACAGCGCAGAACATGCGCAGAACGACGGGCCGGGGTGCTCAGTCGTTGAAATAACGAACTAACAGATAATTCGAAAGCGAAGATTTTATAAAAGTTCTTACCGCAGTGGCACAACAAAAGCGAAGCGGTTCTTTGAGTTTAAAATGAAGTATTGTGTTTCCAGCGAATATAAAATGGCTGATAAAATGTTGAAATGATAATAAAGGTTTATTTTACGAGTGATCAATTACGAAATAAGTTTTTCATTTCATTTTGACCGAGCCACGACACGTAAAAAAAAAAAAAAAAAAAATATATATATATGAAGGATTATTTTCTAGGATAACCCGCGTATTGTAGTCTTGAGAAAGACTGTTATATTGTACCCAACGTTTCGGACAGATAGTCCTTGGATCTCGACTTCTGGAGTGAACGGGTGTGCTTGCCATCAATTCAAAACAGAACTCGAAATACAAGGCGCAAAAATCCCTTTGAAAATGGCCAGTGCTATCTGTCCGAAACGTTGGGTACAATATAACAGTCTTTCTCAAGACTACAATACGCGGGTTATCCTAGAAAATAATCCTTCAAATATATATATATATATATATATGTGAGTGTTGAAAATGTAAAAAAATGGTCTTTATTATTAATATTATTATAGATATGCACTAGAATACGCCTAAAACTTATTATTTTCAATGTTTTAACTCCTTTTATATGTACAACATGTTCTAAATATAAAATTACTGGATTTTGCCCATAGAGGGATAATTACAGAAGTCTCACAGAAACGAAGATTTGGAAACGTGCATATTCAGAAGCCAGGTGACCTCTCTTACGCGAGCACAGACTTTCGTGGACACAGGCGGATCAGACCAGGTGACCGGGACAGCGATCACGCCGGCAGACGGCGTGATGCTGGCGAGGTCTCCCCCGAAGCGGAAAATGTGGATATTTGCAGATTTTTTCGCGCTGCGGTTCCGAGAACTGCTTCGTATCCGGCTCCATCCAGCCCGCGTCGCTTTCGGCGCTGGTCGATGGTCTCTCCAGGGCGGCTTACAATTTCACACATCGCCGAATCATAATAGTAACTAATGATGTGCCGGATCGTTAAAAATATATATCCGCGGATACGAAAGCGGATTGTTGGTGTCTACATCGGCGAATACGGATGCGGACCTCATGATCCATTAGGGAGAATTTTTAAATTTTTGCATTTTCTTAAGGGGATGTTCTAGTCTGTAAATTAAAATTTTTTTTTTTTTGTATATTTCGTAAGTTTAGACATTCAAAATTATATCCTCAAAAGAATTTTTCAAAATTCCAATTATTTACAGAGATACAGCGATTTCGGTGACGCGGCAAGTAAGTGGTCCGACCGGAACAAATCAAACAATAGAGGGTAGACGTTGCCCGACTACCTGCGGATGGATTACCCCATAAAACCTTTCTTATACTCTATACCTAAATAATGTATATTTAAATAATATGAACATTTTGAAGTGAAGATAGTTCCATTGTGTGGAGCAGGAATCGCCGATTAAAAATATGTAAGTATACCGTACTGAAACTTTACTCAAAACTTTAAATGCGCTTTTCTAGAAACTACAATTTTCAGGCTGGCGTGCATGATATCTCAAGTTTTACTAAACCGATTTATCTAAACTTTTGTGTGAACCTTCTTTATACATCCCTCTATAGCCCCTAGCAGATTAAAGTCGAAATTTTTATTTTTCTATTTAAAAAGATTAAAATGCAAATTATTTAAAAAAACTGAAATAAGATTTTTTTCAAACGGCCGTCATTTTTTTATTTCTCCGAGGTAGGGGCGAAAGCGACATCTTTACAAATTAAGAATCCGTTGGATTTTTTTGTTTCAGATGACCACAAGGGTCAGAACCATGTCCGCCAGGACCCCCCACTTTTTTGGACTTTTTTGGACCCCCACTTTACCAGCCGATAACTTTTCGAGTTTTGAATTTTTTATTATTTTTTTATTTTTGATGTATTCTTAAAATTTAAATAAACGAATGTTAAAAAAATGTTTATCAAAAATAATCTTTGTTTTTTTTACAAAGCAATAAAAAATGCCCGAAATTCGTGCCTCTAGACTAGGATACCCCTTTAAAGCTTTAAGTATTAAGAATGTCTGGCGAAAATTTCAAGCAAAAATTCCATAACATAACAAAGTTATAGCTGATAATAGCGGCATCTCTTTGTTGATTACGCGCCGCGCCACACGCAGGTAGCTGCCAGTCGGGTTCGTTCATAATAGAAACGTTAAACTCATTTCTATTATGTTAGTGAAGAGTGCTCGATGATGTGGGAATTCTAATCAAGGTGGAGGACTTGTATTATGGACCTGGATAATTTTACGTAAGTTGAAAAATTTCGCAATTTATTCCTTACTCAATTTTCAAACGCGTTTAATGCGAAACCATGTTTTGAAAATCGGTGACCAAAATATCTCGGCAACCACTGAACCGATCAATTTGAAATTTCAAGTGGTTATTCTGTACATAATTATCTAGTCCTTCTCGTAAGATATATTTTTTTATTGGTATAATAAGCCAGAATTTTTCCTTCAAAAACGCTATTTTAAATTCAAACGCCAGCCATTTTGTCAAAAATCTATATTTTCAAAAATCCCTACGTCAAAGACTAAATTATAGTATTAGCTTTGATAATCTTTTTTTTTTTTTTTTTGTTCTGATGATTACAGATGAAAATACAGAGGACCTTTTTTTTCGGCAGTCGACAAAACTCTAGAATTTTTCGCCAACTTTGAATATTTTTAAAATTTAACATGTAAATTTAATATGTACTTTCAGGTAAAAATGATACCAATACCATAATTCATATATGTTTTCTTTAAAAAAATCACAAAAATTGCCTTTCTTCGCGCTTCTTAGGTATCCCCCCTTAAAGTATTGGCAGGTTAACAGTAAAAAAATTGTTTCTCTGAATTACATAATTATCGTCATCCGCAACAAGCCTTCCAAATGAGCAGTGCAACAGGAATTCTTTATGATCCTCATCGTAATAGACTTGTGGAATTCATACAACAATACAGAAAACCACGAATCTAGGCCACACACACACAGTGGCAAGGAATGCCACATAAGCAAATCGGGGCACGAGCAAGACACGCGCGGCCGGCAGTTTTTACACCATCAGCATTTCGGACGATTTCTTCACACTCACACAGCCGCACTCCAAGACACCTTTGTTCGTAAATTTTGTTTCCGGCCACCCGGCCACCCGCCGGAGGCTATGGCCCTTAGAGTATCTATCATTGTATTTATAATCATACTCATGTATATTTTGTATTTGTTTTATCGAGATAGTAAATCATCAAATATTCTACGCCTTCGGAGCTTTTCAGTCGCATGACAGTGGTGACCCGAAAAAGCAATTGCTCCTGATCATCTCTACACCCCCAAAGACTTTTGGGAGACAAAGCTGCCAAGTTACTCTTTTTGAAGCACAATTTACGATTCTTTTTGAGGTGTAACATCTTTCCTCTCGCTTTCCTGCAATCTGTGGCAGTGATTTCGTGAAAATGGACGGAAACGCGTTACAGGAAATAAGACGACGAGGAAGCGCGCGCGATGATTTTTTCTGTCCACCAAATTCGTTAATATCATAGTGCCCTGTTTTACCGACACGGTCACAATTATTTACCGACAGATCACAGTGGGGCGAAATTCAATATTTTTTAACGACCAAATTCTTCAATACAATAGTATACTGTTTTATCGACATTGACAAAATTTAATGACAGCTCACGGTGCGGCAAAATTCTCTGCTCAATTGATATTTTTAATTTTGATTAAAAAAAAATAGCTTGTTTTAAATTTTGAGGTTAATTTCTGTCGCTGCTCAATTGATATATGTAATTGTGAGATGTCAAATGTTACACATCATATGCGACTACTGTAAGGCTCGCTCATTTTGTTTGTTACCATTATGTTACTTTATGCTTATTTTATGACTACAATATATATGCTGTTTTCCTTCTACCTATGTATTTTACATTTTCCTATTTACATTGTTTCTTGTTGTATTTTCTTATTGTATATTATTATATTTCATTACATTGTACACACTGTAGTATAGAAAATACGGATATGTTTAGTATTATTAGTTTAAAAAGTACTCACCAATGTTCCGGGGAATAGGGCTGAATGCCGGTCACTCCGACAGGCGAGAAGATGACTTCATTGGGAAGCTGCAAAAAGATACACATATTAACAATCTGTTAAAAACTTATATTTATATTTATGTATTCATGTATAAATTGTATTCATTGATATTAATGAGTGGTACTGTGGATAAATTCTTCTCATCTCTATAAAAATATACCTATACTATACATCTTCATCCAATTTTGAATAAATAATATTCTTCACACTTTTTAAATTTATTTCTTAAGTTAGTTAATATTACAAACTTGTATATTAACTAGTATTTTACACTTTACATTATAAAATCTATAACTAATATAGGTACTATCCATAATAACCTAAATATTTACATTTACATCTAATTTAATCTATGGTACAATCTATAATATAATAAATAATACATCTTATGCTCTACAATTCTATACTATTTTTACAATAATTATAGTATTTGTTTTTGAATTCATTCATCTTATTTATATTCTTCACGTTTTCTGGCATCTCATCATATATTTTTACACCTCTGTACATTAGACAATTCTGTGTTTATACTTTTCATTATACGGTAATCTTATTCTATTCCTATGTATGTATGTACATCACTATTTACAGGAATTTGTTCAAAAAATATTTTCGCATTTTGTTATTGAAAATTTTATGTACAAATATGAGAAAATAATAAATAAGTATTTTTTTTAATTTCCATCCAATTGAGTGCTTTTCTCATTTCTTCAATTCTGGTGCATTTACTTTTTTTAAATATGATTCTCATTGCCCTATGATGTGTTGCATCAGTTGTAGATTCTTGATGTTTCCTTCATTGGCCAAATACAAGACTGTAGTACACTTTGGGAAAAATGTCGACAGTTAACGAGATGAGCGACATCAAAGTTTGATTCGACGTTTTCCCATATATCGATTATGAAAAATTCTTTTGCCATCAACGATAAAGCAGAAATGGAAAAATGTAGATATATTTGAGTGCACCAGCTGTCCAGGAATCAGAACATCAAAATACACTCCTGATATCAAAAGTGCTGCAAATGAATCACCCCTGTGCACTATCCGCATATCCAGTTTAATCTGGTCACTCGTCATGTGTCACTATCACGCTCGGGGCTCATTGTTGCAAATCTTTATCTGACAAACAGGAGTAGGTCCGTTGTTAACCTTACAATATCACTTGAAAACTATATTAAAGGAAACACATTCTTATTGTGAAGTTGCAATTTCAAAACAAAGTTCTTTGAATTATTAAATAATTTTTATTAATCAATTAGAAAAGACGTACAGAAAAAATCTAATTAACGAAAAAATATTTTAATGCCACCGGGACTCGAACCACGGACCTCACATTCTATCCGCCATTTCGCCATGGCACTCTGGCAAGTTAAAGAAAAATTTTCAACCTTATATGCAGTCTCTTTTTAATTGATTAACATTTTAATTCCATTTTTAAAGCAATCCATTTTTTATAATGCAATAGTCACGAATACCTTCGCGTATCTACCGCAAGAGGACGCCAGTCCAGTTTTAATAAAATAAAAGTATAAAATTCTGCATTCAGCCATTTTAACTGAAACACAGGTCAGAGCGAATGACGTCACGCTTAAGTAACCATCACCGTGTCTCTTGAACTATTGTCATAGACACAATGCAATGTTTACTTAGACTTGACGTCACGTAGACACCATGACACCTACGTTTTTGCACAAAATTAAAAATGGGTAGATGAAAATGCAATTATATGCGTAAAAGCTTAGTTTATTCGTGAAATAATGTTATTTTCGATAATGGTAGACGTGCCTACATTATAGAAGGTTATTTCAAAATCTGTCATCATGCCTATTTATTGAATAAAATTGCGTTTATTTTTATTATTTTGTGTGAGTAAGAATTCGCCAATTTACATTTTAATTATTTGAAATTTTTAATAAAGAAATGTTTTGAACACGCATGATATTTGTAATTTTATATTTTGTTACGAAAAAATGAATATCGAAAAGTAATAAAAGGGAAGAAAAGTATCTTCGTGCCGGTTTGTCAATCTTTATTCCTTTCGGTCGCTATTTTTGAAGAATCTTCCCTTTGGTCGCTCAATTTATGATTCCTTTTTGAGTTTTACTAATCCTCATTTCAAACGATAAAAGAATCAGTCTATTAAATTCATCGGCAAAGGTGGAGTTTAAAATCGTCTTATATTCATTTCTACTTGCCGGTGGTTCCAGCCGGGAGCCGGGAAGAGATTTGAGAGTCGTGTTGACATTGATCAAGTCTCTTTTCCCGGGGCTGGAACGAACGAGTGCGTTAAAGTGGAATATTTGTCGCGATTCTCAAAGCTTGTCAAGCCGATATCTCAGCCGAAGTGCGTTACTCACGTCGGTGAAGACCGTGCACTCGTAGCTGGGCTGGTACTTCTCCCTCTCGCACTCGGGGCGGCGCAGGATCTTCTCCCGGTCCTGCTTGTGCTTGCGGTCCGCGCCCTTCAGCTTGAACACCTGAGGGGATTCACAATATCAGTCAAAATATCTTAGAAATCCCAACGATTTAAATGTTAATGCATATTATAGATGTCTCACAGAGACGAAACTGTATTTTTTCAAGGGAGAGTAGGTACAGAAGTCTTTTTTGGGTGGCCATAGGACTTATGATCTATCGTACGATTGGCTTAGGTGATCACATGTGAAACGTGGCGCAAAAATTTAATATATATACAACTTCCAAAAAATTAATAGACATGGTATTCTATCACGGGTGGAAATGGCGAACGTTACATATGTGTGAAGTGATCACCTAAGCCAACCGTACTCTCCATTGAAAAAATCCAGTTTTGTCTCTGTGAGACATCTATAATATACATTAATTGATTATTGATGTCCCTGTGACAAACATTCCAGTTCTGTTCTGAAAAATTTGGACAAACTCAAAATATTCTGATTTAAATGTTATTTGGTTTTGACAATCTTTCCAAACAGACATTTCAACAAAATGTTAGTTATACAGGGTTATTTGGAAAACATTAATAACCTCGCAGGCCTATATTCCTGCCTTGATTATGAGTCGAGAATGTTCAAGCTATCATGACCTAATATTAATAGTTATATGGAGATATGCAGCATAAAGGTTTGCATTTTTTTTCAATATTTCTGACTTATTTTTTGTAAAACGTTGAACTATCATTATACTAACGTATGTCGATTATGAAAAATTCATTTGGTTCAATACAACTTAAATAAAATGATAAAAACCTTGTAAAAAAAAAAACTTTTTTCAATTTTTGCAAGGTTTTTATCATTTTATTTGACTTGTATTAAAGCAAACAAATTTTTCATAATCAAAATAAGTTACGGTAATGATAGTCCAACGTTTTACAAAAAATAAGTCAGAAATATTGAGAAAAAAAATGCAAACTTTGATGTCGCATATCTCCTAACTAGGTCATAATAGCTTGAACATTTTCCACTCACAATCAAGACAGAAATATAGTCCTGCGAAGTTCATAATGTTTTCCAAATAACCATAACCACTAAAAATTACTTTTTTGTCTACCGGTTTCGAGACGTAACCCGTCTCTTTGCCAAGACAACCACTACACTAGCATGTAAACATCACTACATACCACAACCACAGTATTATTACACACCAACACTTCATAAAATACTCTAACTAACAGCTAATATACACTTAGCCCTCATATGTGTGATTATGGAGTTCTACAAAATTACCTCCAAAACAATATACATATATTTTTTAAATACCTTTATTTGGCAGGCGGCCGCGTGGAGCCTCCTGTCTTGCTGCGGGGGCGACTTGGGTGCGCCGCCGCCCGGGAGGGACTCGCCGGGCAGGAAGGTCTCCACCTGGATGCGGAAAGGCACGCCCTTCTCGCCGCCGTGCTTCTTGGCCGTGAACTCGGTGGAAATGCAGTTCACCTGGAATTTTTTATTTTATTATTTTACTAACTTTGCCTGCGTGGCTTCGTACACTGTTTGGATTGTCATAGAACTTTCGCAAACCTTCTAGAACATTTTCCTTACAGAACTTTCAAGAAATGTATCGAATGTACAGGAAACTTCTAGACACACCGACACATTCCGCTAAACAGTTTAGAACCTTATAGAACTTTTGAGAATTTTCTAGAACCTTCTAGAACTTTCTAGAGCAGGTTTTTCCGGAACCTTCTATACTCACCGACACAGTTGGCGCGCCTATTTTGAAACAATCTGAAGCATTTGCGGCCTTCTCATGACAAAGCAATGTGCTAGAAAGCACATTTTCGGCACCCACTCCCACCCACGCTCAGCCACCCCCACCAAACTCGCATATTTTCAATGTGACACCAAGGGCTATCCACCACCATAACCACCGGTGGGTGGTTATGGCTGGTTATGGAGAAAACTTGGCGGATAGGGAAACACGGGTTTCTTTATATATATATATATATATATTGATTTTTATTTTATTTTATTCGGTCATCCAACGGGGAGACACAATAGCTTGATAAGATGAAATACAAAAAAAAAAAGGTTAAATGTCTCTCTCAATTAAAGGATGACACAAATAGGACATAATCATAGATAAGTCAATTTGACAATGACAGATAAAAAATCATTTAAACGATTGTTCCAAATTTAGCTTTAACATAGACATAAAGGGGCTTGTGATGTATATAGGGTTATTTGTCATCAATAACCTCGCAGGACTATATTCCAGCCTTGATTATGAGTCGAAAACGTTAAAGCTGTTATGACCTAATATCAATAGTTTAGGAGATACGCGACATCAAAGTTTGCATTTTTTTTCTCAATATTTCTGACTTATTTTTTGTAAAACGTTGGACTATCATTACAGTAACTTATAGCGAATATGAAAAATTCATTCTCTTTAATACAAGTCAAATAAAAAAATAAAAACCTTCGAATTCCAATTGGAAAACATTCCAATTGGAATTTTTTCAGGGTTTTTATCATTTTATTTCACTTGTATTGAAACGAATGAATTTTTCGTAATCTATATGAGTTACTGTAATGATAGTACAATGTTTTACAAAAAATAAGTCATAAATATTGAAACAAAAACGCAAACTTGATAACTATTGATATTAGGTCATATTAGCTTGAACATTTTCGACTCATAATCAAGGCAGGAATACAGCCCTGCGAGGTTATTACTGTTTTACAAATAACCCTGTATAATATACATGTTCAGGGAGGGGGACGAGTTTCTAGTATCTGCTTCACCATATGACGATATTCTTCATATTTAGTGTTAAAAATATCCATTGAATTTAAGAGGTAATTATAATCTGAGCATGTGCGTGGAATGGGAGAGGATTTCCTATTGTTGGTTTGATAAATTGGATGGGAAAAGAGGTACTTCTGTCTGGTAGGTCGGAATGGGACGTGGAAAGCTAGCAAGCTGGTGATTTCAGGAGAATCAATAAGATCATCAACAAGAAATGTAGTTCACCTGAAATACGACCACGATATCAGAGTGTGCAAAGATGTTCATATCTTCATCATTTTATAAGTCACTCCGCAGATATGAAGACATGGTTGAAAAGATATTTACCATTTTAACACATTTGCAGACCTATAGAATTTTTGAAACCTCCTAAAAGGATATGCAGTATGCAACAACATGCCAAAAGTATATGCAACAGTATATATAGGACAAACAGGTAGAAATCTCGAATAAAGGTTCTCAGAACTTAAAAGTGATGGTATTCGAGAAAGAGGAAAGTAAGACAAATTGTGAAATTCTAGCAGATAATGAATGTTTGGAACAGGTAGATGAGTTTGTGTACTTGGGAAGTATGTTCGTTAGAAGAGAGAATATTGAGAAAGATATCGAGATGGGAGTGACTGCGGAGATTAGAGTGAACGGTGCTTTGAGCGCAATAGTTTTTAATAGAAATATGTCTACCGAGGCAAAACTAGTGGTACATAATGGAATTCCGGTACCAACGTTGATGTATGGAAGCGAAGCCTGGAGCTGGCAGAAGAGGAACGAAAGTAGATTGAATGCAGTGAAGATGAGATCCCTCAGACGTATGTGTGGCAAATCAATTTATGATAGAGTAAAGAATGCAGATATTAGGAACGAGTGTAAAGCTGATCTAAGCATAATTAATAGAATTAAAAAAGGGTCGCTCAGATGGTTTGGGCATGTTGAGCGAATGAATGAGGAAAGAATGGTAAGATATATAATGCAAGTGTTGATGGCGCCAGAAAGAGAGGGCGACCGCGGAAGACGTGGCATGACCAGATTAACCAGATACTGGAAGATGGTCCTGTTAGAAGCCTCAACAACCAGCGAGCTTGCATGCAAAGATGTATGAATGTGGATGAGGCAAGAGTTGTATGTCAGGACAGAAGAGTGTGGCGCTCTATCCTCTCTACCTACCCCCATGGGGAAACAGCGTGATGGTATGAGCGTTAGTTCAGAACATAAAAAATCATGGCAAAAAGATTAAGTAGATTCTCAATTCATTAAACATTAGATAACGTCCATAAAATAATTAACCAATCTGTGTCAATTCCATTGCACTTCGAGACTAAACGTTTTAGATTAAATTTGCTTGAATAGCTGAAGATCACCAAACATGAAGTAGATAAAAAGAATGCCTCTAATCGACATTCTCAAATAACTTGTAACTAAAACGATTTTTTAGGATTTAACTCTGCCGTATTTTTTTCTTTTTGTTATAGACATAACACAGACATGGATCATATCACCAACGTAGTAAGCATCTGAGACGCTAACTTGAAATCCCCGCATTTGAAAAATGTCATTAGTAATCAATGTATATATAGATGTCTCACAGAGATGAAACTGTATTTTTATGGGAAAGTAGGTATAAAAGTCTTTTGGGTGTACATATGTCACTATAAAACAGAGGGTAAATAGTTCCATGTCTTTTTGGTGTATTATAAGTGCATTATAAGAACCTAGATAATTCGAAATTCGAGGGACCCAACAAAACATTTTGAATTATGTGGAACCCCGTTAAAACGAAATTCAAAGTACAAAAAAAAGTTTTATACTTTCGGCCTAAAACGGTTCCGTATTCAAAAGTTTTGAAACTATACAACTTTGACAGTAGCATTGAATGTCAAATGAATGAATGTTTGTTTTTACATTGTTTTTGCAATAAATAATTTCTCAAATATCATTTTTAAAACAAAAACTTTCTTAAAAATCAAAGCATTCATGAACTCGTTCATGAATGTTTTGACTCATTCATAAACAGAATCCAACAGATGACAAGAATTCAGTATGGCGTATTGAAATTTCGCTTTAATAACTAACTTCATGGTCTCCCATTTCCGCTATATGCTGCGCTGCCAAAAGAAGTAACTATATAACTTAGCGTAACTTCAAAAACATCTAGATAGTTCTTCACCGGGCATGTCCATTTGCTGATCGGTCTAGCTCCATTATGAGTTCGCAACTTGATTTCATTTGGCTTCAATCCAAGTTATTTTTAAATTATTGACAATTTCCAAATTGATCATCTTTGAAATAGAAATTTACTATGGCCTAGGTAAAATAATAACTCATGCTGCATCATACGGGAATACCTTAATGTAAACCCCGGCTTCTTTCACCGGATCCCAGTACAGCTCCACGGTGTTCAGCAACGGCTGGTCGGACGGCTGAGACACGTTGATCAACCCGTACGAGAGAGGCACATCCACCTGCGACACAACACAAAATTTTGTCATCATTTACAGAAATCAAGAGTGCATTTAGGGCTGATTTTAGCACGTAAACGGTGATTTTAGTTCGAGAACGGTCTACAGTAATCTAGGGTTATCCTACAGCATTCAGGAACCGTCTACAAATGCCTGGAACAACCTAGAAGCAATGGGAACCTTCTCCTACATAATCTAGGAGGTTAGAAAAATCGGCATTTGGGTATAAATAGTGAGTCTATGCCGCGGCGCGGGAGTTGTTTTTGGCAGTTCGTTCGGTGCGAAGTAAGTTGTGAGGCTACGGCTAGTTGTGCCCATTCGTGAATTCATAGGGATAGAGCGACAGTTACCGGCGAAATAATCACCGATAAAACCAAAATAAATAAGTGTGACTTCTATGTGCGAGAATAGAATATTCTACGAGCGATAAATAGTGTTCCCAGCGATAATAAAGTGTTCATATACAAGTGATATATTGCGAAATAGTGTAATTTAAACAATAGCATAATGTTTAATTCGCGTTAAATGACTTTGTCCATTTAAAAATTAATTAATCACATGTGAACATCTATAATATTCTAGCCGTAAACCCGTGAAAAAACAAGGACATAATAATAATTTATAACGACCCTTGCGTGTAAGCTTCAAAGCTCGGTAGAGCCCTCAAGACGACAGAAATTCCATTTTTTTTTTTTACCTTTTTCGCAATTTGTATAAAATTATGCAAATTTTGATACCTCTCGGGATTGTATAACTCAATTTTTTTTTTCTTATACATGGACTGGACACCCTAGTGTATAAGTCAATAAATGGAACAGTGTACAGAAATATAAACATTTTAAAATAAAATTAGTGACTCAAGTATACAAATTATTTTCGGAGTACAGTTATTTTTAAAATTTTAACTATCTTTTGTTTTCATCATGTATATTCTATTTGTTTTATGTGTTTCTTGAATTTTGTTTAATGTTCTTCAGTTCCAATATTCATTGGTAAGTTATTGAAATATTTGACACCTAGATAAGTGTAATGGTGTTTTGTGGCTGTTTTGTTGTATTTAGGAATGTTTAAACATCCAATTATTTGCACCCTTTGGCTATGAATATGAGTATTGTGAGTTTGTGGTATATTTGATATGAGTCGTATATTTCCAGACATATATAAAAACTTTCTAGAAAAATTAACAGTGTAGGTAATAACATTCACACAATAAGGTATAAATTACTTGACCTGCTGTAAATTGCTTTGGCATGGAGTTAGCGGTATCTAAAAATATACGACTCATATTTGTATCTTGATATTTAGAAGAAGTCTCAGTAAGAAAGGTATACGAGTTTGATTAGAATTTTAACAGCATCAAAAATATAGGCCATCTGAATGTCAGAAGACTTGACACAACCAGGTTAACCGCGTACTGGAAGATGGTCCTATTACAAGCCTCAATAAATACATGTATGAATGTGGTTGAGGTGAGTCCAGAAAAATATGACCTTCTATTCTCTCCGTCTACCCGCTTAGTGAAACGGCATGATGGTAAGTTAGTGAGGGAATAAATCGTCCTTGGATTGAATTGACAACTGGAAACACGTTAAACATTATGCTAAAGAAAAAATGCGGTATGTACCT
This sequence comes from Agrypnia vestita, assembly GCA_016648135.1. NCBI lineage: Eukaryota > Metazoa > Arthropoda > Insecta > Trichoptera > Phryganeidae > Agrypnia > Agrypnia vestita. The sequence goes on from JADDOH010003901.1 coordinate 57,635, forward strand.
CGACAATGCGCTCGCCAGGACGTTCACTCTGCCAAAGCGACATCTGTTCGCGTTCGGCAAACTGCAGGCGACGTTCGTGGAAGCAGATGCGGATGATGCTCTGAAAAATAAACAGTTTTATTAACAAAACATTGGAAACCTTGACGAATTTTGCAGTGGCTTTGAAAGTAGTCCATGTCTAACTAACTAACTAATCATCACGCCGTTTCCCAGAGGGATATGCAGAGAGGAAGGAATGCCATACATTTCTGTATTGACACACAACTTTTGCTTTGTCCACTTTCATACATATTCTCTAAGAAAGCCATCCTACTATATTTGATTTATTTGGTCATGCCAGGTCTCCATGGACGCCCTCTGTTTCTGCTGTCTTCAAAACTCGCCCCATAAATTTTCTTTACCATCCTTTCCTCGCTCACCCATTCCACATGGCCAGACCATCTCAGCAATCCTTTCTTTATTCTATCTATGTATTACTCAACATTCACTTCTAATTCTTTCATTCTTCTCTGTCTTACAGAGATTTTCCGCACATATGCCTAAGTGACCGCATTTCTACTGCATTGTCTATTTTCTCTCTTTTTTTGCCAATTCCAGGCTTCACTTGTGGTGCCAACTTCAATGTATGGCATCAAAGTTGGCACTATAACCACATAAACACACAAAATCCATGTATTTTTTAATTAATGTATATATTATATATACTTACGTATACATATAAATATATATTGTTACGTGGCGTGGCTCGCTTGAAATGAAATGACTAACTCGTAAAATAAATCTTTTATTTTTGCTTCAACATTATATCTGACATTTTTATTCGTTCGCAACACAATACTAAATAAGAACCCTTCCAAAATTTTCGCTTTCGAATCATGTTAGTTTGTTATTTCAACGTCTGGGCACACCAGCACCACTTATCTATGGCATGCGCCTGCGCTTATCTTCGGCTGTCAAATATCAACGAACAGCTCGTTATAATATATATATTGGCATGTTACAAATATATTACACTCAATGCAGGGTTATATTCTTTCATCAAATCCTCATTTATGTCCACCATTCATGTTACCCACGTTTACTCAATTTATTTTATTTTATTTATTGAAATTAACGGACATAGTCCAATAAAATAGAATACATAACACGAACAACATAAAATACATCAGAATAAAAGTTATAGCAATTTAATACAAAAGCAAGGACAAATGAAAAGTACCAACAAGATGAAGACAAGGTCTGGACTATCTAATCAGAGATTGTTTAAATCTGGACAGACTTACACCGAAGAAGTCCAGATCCTGTCATGAGTTTATAAGACGAAATAACCGTGACATGGGAGCATGGAATCCATAATTAGTTTTATGATGGCTAAGGAACAACACTTCGATATTTGTGAGTCTACGGGAAGGGATATTGAATTTTATTTGGCCCAGTAACGAAGGCACATCAGTGTGGTCATTTAATATTTTGAATATGGTGATTTAGTCAGTACTTTCTCTACGTTTTTGGAGGTTATAAATTTTGAACATTGACTCAATTTCACTGTACGAGTACTATGTTTACTCCTTTTTATATTCTCCATTATGTTGAGCAAAAACACAGACGAGTGACTAGATGTAGACTAGATGTGTTTCCTTTGCCTTCCATAGCAAGTTCCCGTGATAATATGTACAAAAAAAATTGTCTGAATATTTAGACATGAAATATCCGGAACAGTTTGCAGGCTGCGTACCTTGAGTACCTTTCCCCGGTAGTGGCTGAGGTCGCCCAGCTTCTTCAGCTTGATCTCGTAGGACTGGCACTGGTTGAGGTAGGTCAGTGTGTCCTCGTTGCACTTGGTGGCTATGGAGGTGGCGGCCGCCAGCACGTACTGGAATCTGGAGACAGCAGATGTGTACATTATTCACCGAGCATGACAGCCTACTCTGCCTACTTAAGAGATAATCTGTGCTATTCTAAAAATAGCAATATTGGGGTCTATCTATCAATATAGCAGATCCCAACATTTAATAGTCGAAAATAAAAATAAAAATAAACGAGACGTAGGCGTACATCGATGGTGTGGTCGATGATGAATTTATATATGTTTGTTGTTTGTAACTTGTTAATAATATTTACGAATTAAACAGGTTTATAATGTAAATGTTGTATTAAAAATAAATAAATTGAATTGAAGAGATCAAATCAGGAACGATATCATCTGAGGTGATCTCGGGGACCAACTGCTGCTCCTGACAGAAAGATCCCAGCTAAGTCAGCTAGGAAACATCCTCCGTGTGGAAACGAAGACTGCGTAAACAGATTTTCTCATCGATCAGAGGGAAGGGGGCCTCTCCAGGAGAACCCGGCAAAGGCAACAGCAGTGCCCCTGAGTAATCGACAAAACGCAAGACCGAGAGCAATTGAGGAGTGATAACTAAGCGACAGGCTCCCGACTCCTTTAGAATAAAGGGGTCGATGAAGAAATTATATAAGTAACTTTGCAGACCCAATTCTGTACGAAAATAATAAATAAAATGAATGCTTACCGGTTGTCGGCCGAGCTGATGCCGTCAGCTTGCTGCTGAGCCGATTTGACCGCACAGTTTCCGTAAGCCTCCAGGGACCCTTGCGGAGAACACAACATCAGTCCTGGAAAACACGTACCGCTCAGTTATTTTAAACTATCTGATATACTTCTTGCTTCAAGGGTAGTAAACTACTTTCTACGTGCAATATCAATGTTTTGTCTCTAAAAGATAGTTTGCAAAATTTTAAATATTTTTACTGCGGATGTTTAAGTAACCATCAAGCCGTTTGCTGCAAGCCGTACTTTCATATGTCTTCTCATGCAAGCTCTTTGGTGATAGAGTAGGCAGCACCATAAACAAAGCCGTCCTTCAATATTTGGTTAAGCTGATCATGCCAGTTCTTTCACGGACATGCTCTGTTCCTGTTTTCTTCATTATTCTCTCATCGCTCGTACATTCCTTATGCACATCAGCAATCCTTTCTACTACAACGCTGCAGTCAGAGTTATATTCACTCCTGATTTGTTCATTCTTTACACTATTGTTCGCAGATTTCCACACATACTTCTATTTCCGCATTCAGTCTTACTTTTGCTGTTTTATAGAACAATATTATTATTATTTTATGTAATATACATTACACTATAACAAAATGTCAGAATATAATATACGCATTTGCAAACTATAATTCCACGTATTCCAAACTATCATGCCTATAAACCTAGAATACGCATCCAGCATTTGTAAACTATACTACGATACCTATTTACTTTGCGAATATCGCAAAAGTACTAAAGAAGTGTATACAAACTCTAAACTATAAACTGAAAATTCCCAGGCAAATTCAACGAATAAATTATAATATTTCAAGTTCAAAAAACAGACAAACAGCACTCATAATTTTCACTTGTACAAAGTCGAATCCAGATTCGCTGTCCATCCTTCTAAATGTCTTCCTAAATGTCCATATCCTATCATGAACATCATGATCACAATATTGTTCAATATATTCCAACAAGTACAGTAGAACCTTGTTAATACAAAATTCAGCTCCCAAAAAAACATTTCAAATTATGAGAAACCCCGTTAATTCGAAATTCAAGGTACAAAAGAAAAATCGCTATGCGATAGTGAAATTTGCCAAAAATTTTTAAACTCTAGAAAATTTTCTGAAAAGCGTCTGTATTTTTTCATATTTTAAGAAATCATTTTGAAAACACAATATTTATTATGCCAATTCAAAGATCGCGACATTTCTATTACTTAAGTACCCGATATTCACATATTTGTTGATCTCGCTTGCTAAAAAATTGAAATATTTTCTTCAATTTTGTCAAATTTCTGAAAAAAATCGAATTATATAAACTGAAATATATTGTTTTATGGCGCGCTAAAAATTATTTCTATGAAACTAATATTTTAGAACTTGTGGGTTTTAAAAATTTCAAATTATGGCGAATTTTGAATTATCGGATTCGACTGTAGTTCACTGACATTGATACTTATATGTTTTGTCTCACAACCAATATACAAAAACCAAGTAAACATTACTCTACAACACAGTATACATATATGTAGATGATTTTTTCCTGTTAGTATGATTATAATTTATTATTTTATTTTGTTTCTCTTTTAGACGCAAGTTATTTGCTACCATTTTATTTTGCATTAAGTTCTATACCTTCTCTTGTAACGTTTATCTGTTTTATTTCAGTAAAACTAAAAGCATGATCTCCATTAGTTGACTTACCGGAGGCGACCTCCATGACGGCCTGTTCGGTGGGCCCGTTCCCGTGCATCTGATTCCCCGAGTACGGCACCATGATTTGTTGGTTGAGTCCCACGTGAGAGCCCAGGGTGTTGCCTGCGATGAGAAATTCACACGTATCAATGGACGGCTCCACTTCGTCATGATCGTAGAACAGAGACGGATGTTTCAAAAATTTCTTATTAACATTTTTGGATCATTAAAAAGTGAATAAAAGAAACCATCCAATGGTATTTAAAAAGTGTATTTTTACTCGTACTAACATCATATAACAACGGTTCTGATTTGCGATCGTAGAACAATGCAGCATGTGTAAAAACGTCGTTGTACTACGATGACTATATTTGAGGTTTGAAAGGTACCAACTGTAAATAACTAACCCAAGTTTCAAAGGAAAATCTTTTGTAGTTTTCGAGCTATGACATAAAGTGTTACACACAAGACATGTTACGAGAATCGAAAGAGTGCAGAAAAAGTTTCTACGTATTTTGTCATACAAAGCTGGTCAACACAATGACCTTGACAGCTACGAAGATCGACTTGCCTTTTTCAAGATGCACAAACTTGAGTCCCGACGGAAAATATCCATTGTGCTACACAAGATTCTCAGCGGAGCTATCGATTATCTTCTCTATCTGATATAAATATGCATGTTAAACCCCATATACAAAACCCAGAGTTCTTTAGAATAAGCCAGCACACTAATAATGTCGGTTACTTTTCTCCCATCACAAGGTTGTGTCGCACATATAATTTGTATTGTGCCGACCCTAACATTGATGCTGATATTCTTGCAGATACCTTATCATCGTTCAAAAACTCACTCATACATTACATCCATTTTCTAAATGATGACCTGAACCTACAGATCCATTAAATCAATTATTTATTAAATGAATTATTTATTTACATATTCTTATATGATCGCACTACATTAAAACACTAAATATATAATACACATAAATGTACATGTAAAATATACTTTAATGCAAGAATACATGTTACGAGAGCGTGCCGAAGACACTTGTATAGTTGATGACTTTATAGTTAAATTTCAATTTTCACAAAATATACGACATGCCCAGGCACGGTTGAGACATGAACATAAAATTGTTAGATGCAAGACAATGGAGAAAATGGAAGAATTTTTTTATCTAGGACAAGTTTAGAAGTTGAAGAAGGAGGCACTTGAGATGGGCAGCCACTGGAAAGCTCTACAACATAGTTAGGAAAGAGACAACAACTCAACATTCCTCGCAGTCCAGTGGGCATGTTGGTTAAAAATGGCAGCGTAGTCTCCAGCCATTATTAATAAAACTGGCAACGTTATGATATTGTCACGAGAGACTAACTGCCGCACTGTGAAGTCTCTCGAACGGTCCAAATGAATCTAAAATCATCTGAGCTATTCTCGTAATCACTAGAAATATGGAAAAAGTAGAACAGAAACAGAACCTTCTGGTCTGTGTCTTCTGAGGTATTATGCCTACGACCTTTTTGGCTGACGTTTCGGATCCCATGTTAATATGTTGAGTCAGCCCTGATGATGGACCCTGCAATGGGATCTGAAACGCCAGCCAGAAAGGTCGTAAAAACACAGCATAATACCCCAGAAGATACAAACCAGAAGATTTTGAGTGGCCGTGAAAACCGAACATTCTTAAAGTAGTAGAACATTCTCGAGGCATTGAGAAATCAACATTTTGTATAAAAGGTGAGCGGGGACAGGTCAGAAATATTGAAAATAAAATTCCAAATTTTGACATAACTCCATAACTTTTGATATTACGTCATGGTTGCTTGAAAATTTTCGACTCAATCAAGGCAGGAATCTGCATGTAAAGTATTGTGAACTAGCTCTGGTACACCCTTTTTATATTTATTTATTTGTTGTTTTTGTTGCAATTTTATTTTTTAATATACATCGTATCCCGGTGAAGAGACCATTGGTCCCGAAACATGGTGATAACTCTAAAAGTAGTGGTTTAATACAAAATGTTTTCTTTTTACAAAATAAAAAAAAAGATATAATCCTTTAAACCGGTTACCGAATAAAAATAACTAGTTTTAGGTTAATTTGAAACTATTCAAATAACCAGCTAATCAGTTTCAGTTTATTCCGGTTCGGAAAGCCTAGCCCGAAGACAAATAGACAAAATTATCAGAACAATTAGAGCGGCTTAGCAAAGATTGCCGTAGAAAGAGAGTGACAATGGCTGGAAATTATGATAAGAAGATGTTATTGATATTAAGTATCTGTTGGGACACTGATAATGCAAGTCACAAGATAATGTCACAATCGTAAAGCACATTGACATGCCCTCTGATTTAAAATTTAAAATTCACTGCACCATGGTTAAATGTCCACTTATTGTAGAGTATGTAATATACATTTATGCCGTGGCAACGTTGCCATGCGCACGGTTCCCGAGCGAGTGCACGGGGACATCGTACCGCACGTCAGTAGAGTGCCACCACTATAACTTGGGAGGGCGCCCCTGTCGCGAAACAGGTTGTCAATTTATTACACAATACATAATGTACTGAATGTCTGGTGACCAGTGTTAGAGCCTTCAATATAAATTTTGTCGGGTAACAGCGCGCTCCACGGCGGCCGCTCTATCTGTCAAACTGTCAGACGGTAATATCGGTCTATTATTTGCTTTTTCAGCGACGCAAAACTTTAATAGTTCATTGCCAATTGTTCTTGCACCACCCCGAACTGTTTTGGTTGTTTTGGACATAATAATTCAGTGTATATTGGTAATCAAGATGTCACAGCTCCCGAGCAAATACAAAATTGTACTGAATTACAGGGCGAGGGGTAATCGCCGGGTGCGGGCGGGGCGGGTTTTAGTTCCAATCTTGCCGCACGCCAAGTTATGTTGTGCAGGCAATACCACGTGGTATGTTGACAAGCTAAGACGCGTGCGCTACAGTTACATATGCTATATGATATGATATAAAACAGTGTTCCGTAATATTGTGTCTTGCTTGGCTATGGAAGACCCGATCATTTGTAATATGACAAATGATCCGTCAGACATTCAAAGATCGCATAGAATATCCATCCTTCTTTTCCTTTTCAGTAAATACTTTCGTACGCACTACCTTTTTCTGCTCTTACGTTTCGATAAACTCGTTAGAATAAATAGATACGCAGCACTAATCATCACCCTTTTGGGCGACTTTCCGCGACAAGTGATATGTGAGTCCCGGTGTGTACACGTCAAATGACCGCATCATTTTCCCCGAAACATGAGCGTAGATGTTGAAGCGACATGCCGTGCGGAATGTTGCGCGATTTGTCCACTAGTGAATACATGGCTTTACATCACATTTCTATAGTAGCAGTCGACCAGAGGTCTACGACACACTGCTCCGCTTATAGAACAACATTTTCTTTTTCTTTCTTCTGATGAACGGTGATGTCAATTAGACGAGACACAAACCCCAACACTGAGTCGCCTGCACAGCTGGATCCACGGTCTCCTCAGCCAGATGAGACGCTTTTGTGTACCATTGGGATACTCTACTTCATCTTATTATTATCATAATTAAGAACGCAAAAGAGTTTATCCATCTTGGGAGTAAAATCACATGGAATGGCCGTACAAAAAGAGAGGTTGACAGCCGCACCCACCAAGTAAAACTTGCGTTTAACAAAAAGTCAAAGATTTTCGAATCCAATAATATAAACCTAAAGCTCCGCAAGCGATTAATAAAAACTTATGTGTGGAGTATTTTGCTGTATGGATGTGACATGGTGCATTAGTGACAAAGAAAAAAACGATTAGAAGCCTTCCAGATGTGGACCTACAGACGTGCCCTAGGAATTTCCCAGAGAGACCACATTACGAATGAAGATGTTCTCAGCAGGATCGATGAAATAAGGCATATGATGAATACCATCTCGAAAAGGCGTGCAAAATGGATGGGGCATATTTACGCCATGAAAATGGTAGAGGGAAAGATTGCCAGAGGGCGCCCTCGCCGTGAATATCTTGAGCAAGTGAGCCAAGATATGAATTGTGCCTCCTACATAGAGCTGAAGATCATCGCCAGAGACCGAGCAGAATGGATGTGCTTTGCTGCAAACCAATCCCACGGATTGAAACCCAGGAAGGAAGGACTTCATCTTAAAGTTGTGCCCACGATAAGATACTCGATCTCGTATTGATGCATAATGTGGCTGACAAAATGGAAGACTCTTTTGTTTACTAGTGTCGGTAGATTTCACGGTGGTAGGATTCGTTGCACGAATTCAAAGGTGACGAAGGCATCTATTTTCGATATGTTGCAATTGCTGACTGTCCAAGTCTCCGTTGCTGCATGCTTGATGATTGGAAAGGCAAGAGTGCGAAACAAAATTAGCTTGGTTGCTTTATCCGATGTCGACGTTTACCCGTACATTCGTACACAAGTTGGTTTATAGCACTCGCTGTTGGCTGGTGCACCACAGACAAAAATTTGTCTTTTGATTGGTCTTTATGGCTGAAATTCAGACTTTGATTTGATCAAACATATCTCGTATTCCACACTCATTTTGGTAGTTTATTAACAAAGTTAGCAATAGACAGAAGACCATATTAAACTGGGATTAGAGTCAAAAAATTATTTTTGCACTGTTTCAAGATTATTAACCTTTCTTCTTCGGTACTGTAACAACTGAGTTGACATTGCCTCTCATTATGCGAGTATCTCTAAAATATATTTAAGTATTCATTAAAATAATTACAATATATACGAATTTACTAGACACAACAAGATAAAATGTTTTGTCGAAGAAACTGACGTTAATTAGAGCTTGACCAACGTAAATTGGCGTGCGGCGACTTTGGAACTAAAATCCGCCCCGCCCGCACCCGGCGGTAACCCTGTCATTCAGTTCAATCTCGTATTTGCGCGTGAGTACGACATCTTGATTTCCAATATACATTGAATTATTATGTCCAAAACATCCTAAACAGTCCGGGATGGTGCAAGAACAATTTCCAATGAAGTATTAGAGTTTTGCGAAGATGAAAAAGCAAATAATGGACCAATATTACCGTTTGACGGGACTCAAGATAGAGCGGCCGCTATTACTGGTTTGTTTCTTAAGTGTTGCCGGACCAAATTTCTATTAAAGGCTCCGACACCGGCCACCGGACACTCTGTATATTATGTATTGTCTAATAAATTTACACACTGACAACTTCTGTTTCGCGACAGGGACGCCCTCCCTCGCACGCCAATTTATACTGGTGGCATTCTAGTAAATACGTGTATTTATTGTAAGGGGGTGCACGTGGCGCAGTGTGCGATGCACAGAGTGCGTGGCGCAGTGCGTAATGCGCAGGGCACGTGGTGCCAGATTAATATATATACTCTGTAGTAGCAGGGTGCACGCTGGCCAAGGTTAGACGTGCTTTCATTCTGTTGTTTGTGATGATTCAAATTTTTTCTCATTTTTAACACTTGAACAAGACAGTTGATGCGTTTATTCATTTGTACATATATTAATGGCAAGCGGACACGACAGACGTTGTCCTGCCCAAACGTTGGCCTTTCGTTTGGGTGCCATAAATCCTAGAACCCGACTGCAGCGCCACCTACCGTGTCCAGTTGTGAATCTAAACCATTCAGAGATCCACTCGAACGCACACAATAAATTTCATTAAAATCGACCCGGCCGTTTAGGAGGAGTTCAGTGACATACACACGTACAGAAGAATTATATATGTAAAGGTATGTGAAAAATGGTTAAGAAGGCTAACTCTATTTTGTATTTGGTGAGAAGATCAATCCAACATCTGACGATACCACTATTCACAACTATTTATAAGACATGTGTGAGGCCTCTCCTCGAATATGCCTCTCAGATCTGGAATCCATATTTTGCTAAAGATACAGTTTTACTGGAAAACGTTCAGAAACGAGCCACGAAATTGTCCTTGGGTCTTAAAAACCTGGAATACGCGGAAAGGCTGAGAGTCTTGAAACTGCCCACTCTTCAGGAGCGACGAGCAAGAGGTGACCACATCGAGACATTCAAGATTATATCGGGCTACTACAATATTCCTAACATGACAGATATGTTTGCATTAAACACTAATGTGGGCCTTTGAGGACATCACCTGAAGTTGAACAAGTCTCGGTTCTCATCTAACCCAAGCAACAGAGTGGTCAATATGTGGAACAGTTTGCCTGAGGGCGTTGAGTCTGCAGCCAGTGTCAACAATTTAAAAATAGGATGGATATCCAAATGAGAGACCCATATCACTATGGGCCTATCAGCTTAAGCTGCCTGCTCATTATCAATAATAATAATAAATATAAAATATTAATATTAAACCCGCTTAAAAGTCGCAAAATTCTGCATGTACACTGAGCGTACGGCACCGCAATTTTAATTTTAGCAACGTGTGGAAAAGGTTCAAATAAAAATATGTCTAGATCATGATACAGGGGCGGTCACTTAACTTCGGAATCCACGTCCATAGAGCCGGAGCACAAAGACTCCCCCATCGCCATGCAATGTTCACAAAAAAGGTTCGAAATATCAAACGACATACTTGTACTCGTCTAAATCAGACACTTTGATAAATATATTGTTTCTTCAATTAGAAGCAGTCGAGTTGAAAGTACCAACGATTGGAGACGTCGATTATATGAAAAGTAATTCGAAATGACGTATTTTTTAACTTCCAGCAGGACTTCACTATTTCACTGTAACAATGAACAAGAAAACTGTGTATGTATAATGTTTACATTATGAGAAACTTTCAATTTCTCACGTTTTGTCACACGTGTGACAAAAATAAACAAACAGTAGTGACAACACACACATGAACTCGCGTACACACACGGTTACCAACGTAAAAGATAATTTATTTAGCTCTTAACAAATAATAAGATAATAATAAGATGATAATAATATAGCATAAGTGTCGGTGATGGTCCAGGATGCTCCAGGCGAGTTCTCTGCTCGTTTGTGTCGTACGACTTTCTTTTAATTTTTCCTTCAGGGGAGTGACCACTGTACTTTGTTTGACTGTCTCTACAGTGCAATTTTGTGCTCATTTTCGTTACGTATACATAGGGTGTAACAGAGCTAGTCCACAATATTTTACAGGTGGATTCCTGCCTTGATTACGAGTTGAAAATGTTCAAGCAACCATGACCTGATATCAATAGTTATGGAGTTATGCAATATCAAAGTTTGCATTTTTTTCAATATTTCTGACATATTTTTTTACAAAACGTTGAAATATCATTACAGTAACGTATATCGATAACGAAAAATTCATTCGTTTTAATAAAAATTAAATAAAATAATAAAAACCCCGAAAAAATTCCAATTGGAATTGGAAGGTTTTGATTATTTTATTTCAATTGTATTAAAGGGAATGAATATTTCATTTAAGATATAAGTGATATAGTGGTTTTGAGACCCCTGAGCTTACAAAAGAAAATTGATTTTGATTGATTCTGATTTTGGGGACACACCAATACCAGAAGTCACGTTAGATTGCTATTGTTTTATACTTTAGATTACCTTGCTGCTGATTGGCTGCGCCGCAGTTGTTTCCCATCTGCCCCACGTTGGGCGAGTGCTGGTCCGAGCTGCAATTGGCCCCGCCCCCGTTCATGGCCGACATGTTGTTGTTCATCTAAAATCACCGCAAGATAACGATGAGGACTTGTGTAATGGCAAACAGATGGCAGAGGGGTTTCAAATGCATTTAGTGGACCTAGCAGAGGAGAAATAATCCAAGAATACGGTCCAGTTGTTCATACAATGAAAATAAGTATTTCACTATATAATTTAATGTCCCATTAATTCAATCTAACGAAAATAATTGTAATCTAAATTAAACAAACCAAACCTAATAACCTAACCTAACCAAACCTAACCTAACCTCATGTATTGCCTATGAAATTCAAACATTCTCTCTGAATCGTGGATAAGAAGATGTGGATTATTAGAAAACTTTAAATGTGAACTCCAATGAAGGATGACAATTTTTCCTCTTTGCTGAGTGTATGTGTAAGCGCACACACAAAATATAGCATGCATACAAATTTTAACAAGATACTAACTAGAACGAAGAGTATTGTTGCAAGTTTGCAGAGTGACAGTTGTGTTTGTGCTTGCTCTCTTGGATAATTTCTTATTTTGGATAAAACAGATATTTATAACCTTTTTTTCCCTTTGTATTTAGTTTATATTTTGTTGTATTGTAGCATATTAACGAATTTCCGTTTCTACATCCTTAATGGAGGACTTAAGACCTCCGGATCCTCCGGATCCCCCTGATCCTCATCCTTCACCATCTACCATAAAAGGAATATCGCGTTTTCCTTTGGAGGACTCGGATTCCTCAGAAGATTCCTCTTTTTCAGCTTTTAAAAAAAGGAAAATTGAAAAAAGATCTTCAAAAATAAGACCTAAGCCCTCTACCATCGTTGCGTCTCCTCCTATCTCCCCTACGCCTTCAATAATCCCAGCTTTAGAGCCTTCTTCTGCTCCTCAGGGTCCTCTTCCTCATCCTCAACTGTTGTACTCTGATTCAGCAGTATCCCCATTTCTGGTCTATGTTCAGAGAACAGAACGAGGTACAATCCACCCAATCGATTTTGGTAAACATATTTTGCAACAAAAAACAAAAGGCATTCGCCCAGATGGTATTAAGGCAGAAGGTAGATATAAAATCTCTGTTGAATTTGAATCAGGAGCTTTGGCAAACAATTTTGTATCAAGTTTTAGCAACTCACAAAATAATAAATTCAAAGCTTACGTTCCATCCTTTAATGTTACCCGCCTGGGTCTCGTACGTGGCATATCCGTTGATCTTTCAGAGGAAGAAATAATTTCGTATATCTCTACTTCACAAAATATTGGTAAAGTTGTAAAGGCTAGACGCCTAAACTATAAAGATACTTCCTCTGGTACTGTCACATGGAAACCATCACAAACAGTGGTCCTCACTTTTGAAGGCCAAACCCTTCCTTCTCACGTATATCTCTTGTACAATTCTCTGCCGGTAGAACTGTACACTTTCCCAACCATTCAGTGTTATAATTGTCTTCGCTATGGACACTCTAAGGTGACATGTAGATCCTCTCCTCGATGCTTCAAGTGCGGTGAAAATCATCTTACCAATCAATGCCCAAATCCTCCCGATGTCCCCACCTGCGTGAACTGTTCAGGTAATCATACGGCGACTAGTTTTTCATGTCCAGAATTAACCAGACAAAAAAACATAAAACAATATATGGCCGCCAATAATGCATCATATTTTCAAGCATCCAAAATTTTCTCGATTTCCAAAAAATCATTTGCCAATGTCTCATCTCAACCTCCCGTTACTCAAACTCCCCAGAGTTGCCTCTTTACACCTAATCTTCCTGCTACCTCTTTCCGTAAAACCGTATACCATAATCCTAAATCAAAAGTTCCTAGCTCTCCGGGATATGACAGACAAGGACATAATGATCAACTGTTCTCTTATAGTTCTAACCCATCCAATGTCATTACTTCTAATATTAGCCAACCAACAAAAACTCCTACTCTTCCACCATCTACTCCCCTGTCAAATGCCATTAGCAATGAAAATTCTTCTTTTATTCAGACTTTACTTATGATACTCATTAATTTAATTTCTAATAGCAATTCTTTACCGTCCAACGCTGCTTCTATAATTTCATCTCTTAACTCCCTTCATAATGGCCTCCGATGTTCATATCCTTCAGTGGAACAGCCGTAGTGCTGTTTGTAATAAACATGAAATAGTTTCTCTACTAAAAACTTACAATATAGATATAGCAGCAATATCAGAGACCTGGTTTAAGCAGAACTATCTGTTTAAGATCCCAGGATTCTCCTGTCTCAGGGATGGCCGTCCAGACGGCAAGGGCGGAGTAGCCCTACTTATAAAAAATTCCTTTTCCTTTTCTCAAATCCCTCTTCCGTCCTTTCCCTCATTCCAAATAGTAGGTGCTAAAGTCAATGATGTGGGATATGTTTCAGTTATATTATACTGCCAGATTATACTGCCCCCCCAATGGCACATTCGACATTGATGCTTGGAACTCAGTTATCTCTCTTCTTCCTTCTTCTTTTTTTATTCTTGGAGATGGGCAGTGCGTTTTGTGATCGATCTGGAACTAATATTATTTCATTCATTGACGATAATAACCTAATTATCCTCAATGATGGCTCTCCCACTAGGTTCAGTCCCCCGTCTCAACGAGCCAGTGCGGTGGATCTGTCTATCTGTTCCAATTCCTTAGCAGCGTCAACCAGTTGGTCAATACTAGGAGATCCACACTCTAGTGACCATTTCCCTATAATCCTCTCATTTGTCTCAAAATCACCCAAATCTCCTGTAAAAAGAGTTCCTAAATTTAATTTTAAAAAAGCAAATTGGAACCACTTCCGCGAACTCCTTGAATCCTCTACCGCTCCCCTCCCTTTGCATATTACCTCTGAGGAAATTCAATCAACATTTTCTCAATTAATTTCAATTATCCAACATGCAGCAGACAAAAGCATCCCAAAATCAAACCCTAACCCAAAATTCCCCGCCTCTCCCCCCTGGTGGGATGAAGAATGTACCCAGGCCGTAAGAAGGCGTAAAACTGCTATGTCTACCTACATAAAAGATATGAGTATGGCTAATTACTTAGTTGTCAAAAAAACCCAGGCTCAAACCAAAAAATTTTTAAAGAAGAAAAAAAGAAAGGGTTGGCAACAGTTTTGTACTTCTATATCCCCCACTACTCCTATTTCTACTGTATGGACAATGATCCGTAAGTATCGCTCATCTTTTATTCCTTCCGTTAAACGGTCTTCCAACAATCTATGGCTAGGAGTGTTTGCTGACAATCTGGCACCTCCACTTGTGCCTCATATCAGTGAATCTCCATCTTTAACTCATTTTTCAAGTCCCACGTCTTGGTTGGATGCTCCTTTTGCTATTCAAGAATTAACCTATCCTCTTCAAAACCTTATAAATTCCTCGCCCGGGCTGGATAAAATATCCTATATCATGATTCAACATTTTCCCACCTCCACTTTAAATTATTACTTATTTGTCATTAATAAAATATTTGAAACTGGACAAATTCCTGAGGAATGGAAAGCCCAAGTGGTTCTCCCAATCCTAAAACCAAATAAAGACCCAGATTTTGGATGCTCTTACCGCCCAATAGCCCTATCTTCTTGCATGCTGAAGGTGGTTGAACATATGATTAAAAACCGTATTGATTGGTATGCAGAACATAATGAAATCCTTTCGTCCTCTCAATTTGGTTTTCGCAA
>JADDOH010003902.1:0-37561 GCA_016648135.1 Agrypnia vestita
CACCTTACAGGGAACGTTGATATTGAATATCAATATATCGATATTTTTCAAACAATATCGATATATTGATATTTTTTACCCATCCCTAGTTTAGTTTCAAGCTATGTATTCACTATGGACCAAATTGCCCCTCAACATCACGCGTGGCATAGAGTCTACGTGACGTTGCAACGTCGCGCACTGTTCCGCGACGTCGCGCACAACATAGCGGAGCATTTCTACGTGTCGCGGCAACGTTGCTACGATACCCTACTCGCACGGTACCCGAGCGAGCTTACGGCGACATCATGCTTTGCGTCAGTACCACGTTGTAAGTGAGTGAAAAATAAAATGATGTGAGGGCCAACAGCGTTCCTTAATATTGTCTTGCTTGGCTATGGAAGGCCCGATTATTTGTAATAATTGTCAAAAACAGTTGTTGTTATTCGAGAGAAATTGGCAAAAGATCCGTCAGACATTCGAAGATCGCATAGAATATCCATCCTTCTTTCTCTTTGCAGTAAATAATTTCACACCCACCACCTTTTTCTCCTCGTTAAAATAAATAGATACGCAGCTGTCATCATAACCTCATCGGGCGACATTTCCGCGACAAGTGATATGTGAATCCCGGTGTGTACACGTCAAATGACCGCGTCATTGTCCCCGAAACATGAGCGTAGATGTTGATGCGACATGCCGCTCGGAATGTTTCGCGATTTGTCCCCTAGTGAATACATGGCTTCAGTTTGTTTCCGGCCGTTCCGGCGTCATGCCGCGAGTGCTGGGTGCGACACCGCAACAGATGACAGCTGACAGATGTGACACGCGAACACAATTGAATGCCGTCTGCCATTTTGAATAAAATATTTGACATATTATGCAATGTCCTGCAAAAACCGTAGTTGAAAAAGCTGATCCTTCTAAAGTATAATTTTATAACGTGTATATGAATATATACATATAATATATTTATATAAAATCTTTAACGCGTGCAATATCATATAAAACATTGCTTAAAGCAGGAAATAAAAATAAACGCACAAAAGAGCTTTAAAAAATAGTATCCTGTAACCGTATAAAAATATGCTTTTCAAACATGCGAATAGTACACTAGCGAAGGGAAAAACTACATTTCAAAATGAAGACTACAACACACACACGTTCACCAGTTTGAAGACTACAAAGTGTACACTACAATTGTAGTAAAAAATACTTGAAGTGAAGTAATTGTAGTACTACGAAATGAAATGAAGTAATGAAGTAATTGTAGTATTAATGAAGTGAAGTAATGTAATGAAGTAATTGTAGTATTAATGAAGTGAAGTAACGAAATGAAGTAATTGTAATTGTAATTGTAAATAAATTAATGAAGTAAAGTAATGTAATGAAGTAATGTAGTATTAATGAAGTGAAGTAATGAAATGAAGTAATTGTAGTATTAATGAAGTAATTGTAGTATTAATGAAGTGAAGTGTAATGAAATGAAGTAATGTAGTACTAGTGAGTTAATATTTTTTTCCCAAATAAAAATTTGGCGAGTTAAAAAAAAAAAATGTCAACGAGAAAAATATTTAAGATAAATTGACGATATTTTCTCCACAGTAACATTTGGCGACCTAACAAAAAAAGAAAAGGTCGCTAGCCAGATTTCTTCATTTGATTCCAAAAAATTTTTAAACCATGGGGGGGGGGGGGTTGTTACAGTTTCCAGAGATTTCTTCATATATCTACATCAACTTTCCAAAAATTTCACGTAAAAAATGCACTATTTAAAGTATGTTTCTCATACTTTCGATAACTTTGAAGTGTATGTACTTTGTAGTGTTCGCTTTGAAATGAAGAGTACTATTTGAAGTTTATACTTTCAATAACTTTGGTGTTTGTAGTTTGTAGTGTGCACTACACTTCAAAATGTGCGAAGTGTGCACTTCAATGTAGTACTACATTGTAGTAGTAAGTACAGAGCGGACCCATTACTATAGTACACTCGAAAATCGTAGTAAGACTCATGCGGTGTACCGCAACGTGTATGAGATCTACGGGTAAGCCCATACACGTTGCGGTACGGACCGATCTGCGATATGCGGTGTACCTCTACGGTGCACCGGAGTGTCTATGGCCGCCTTTAGAGGCATGTTCATAAATCAACCGGCGGTTGATATTAGAGCATGCCACTAAGTAGCATGCTCATTACTAGCAATGTGCGTGCTCACGTGCCACTAATAAGCATATGTATCAGTAGCTGAATGCTTCCTTGTCTTTATAACTTAATCTAATGGGTTACATTATATCTTTTTTCACTTTTCTAATATAATGCTACTAATGATTACTTTAACAAAATACCTATATGCATATATGACAATGCCCCCCACTTTTAATTACGAGAATTAAATTTTCTATTAAAAGTGGGTAAGCGTTAATATTCTCATCTGTTTTTCAAATATATGATACGCAATTAACACCATTATGTACAATTCAATTAAATAAAAAAATCGAATAAAATAAAGCGAATCCGGCTGAAATGTGAGAAACTTGGAAATAAATCGTCAAAATAATCCAAAAAATATCTAAATTAAAATTAACCACGATTAGCATTACTGACCTCCCGCGAAGAAACCGCCAACTAACTACCGCAAAGGCCAAAAGAGTCGCAATCCAACAATAGACTTTGTTGATTTTGGAACTCAGAGCCCACGAAAACTTGCGCCGCGAATTTATTTTTCGTATAACACATATACAGGGTGTTTCAGATGTTTACATATAGAATTTTAAAATGAAATAGAACATATAAAAATTGTGGTAATGGCCATGGTACTGGCTTTATTGGGAAGATAATTTTATGCCATCAGTGTAAGAATATTTAATATTTATTTATTTAATGCACGGTACAACGTACCGTTAAAAAAACAAGGTGTTTAAAGATGTATAGACTGATAGGTAATAATAAAAAAATGAGATAAGATATAATTCTATCAAAAACACTTAACAAAGTGATATATAAAGAAAAATAAAACATTAAGTGAATAACATAAAGTATAAATAGTGTGATGTCAACACATCAGCCCTGATGATGGACCCTGCAATGGGAACCGAAGCGTCGGCCCGAAAGGTCGTAACAACACGGCATAATACCCCAGTAAACACAAACTTGAAGATTGTGAGTGGCCGCGAAAACCTAAGAACATTCTTAAATTTGCACAAGTTGCAAACATCATTCTGGCGTAAATCTATTCATGGTGAAATTGCGTACGAACTGAGCACAAATCAGCGGTCAGCTGTTTAATTGGCTGTCGCCGGAAAAGACGTTGCGAATTCGAAAAACAAACCTCTAAAAAACACTAATGATATAAAATTATCTTTCCAATAAAACTGATACCACGGCAGTTATCACAATTTTTGTGTTTTATTTATTTTAAAGTGTTATCTACAGCAATAAAAAAAATACTATGCATAGATACCACAACTCTTAATTTTATTTTATTTTCTTTCTAATTTATAAACCATAAAATAGTTTCCTGTAATATGCAATAGGCATGGTGACAGATTTTGAAATAATCTTTTATAATGTAGGTACTATTACCAAAAATTTCAGTAATAAACTTTGTTTTTACGCAAAAAATTGCATTTTAATCTATTTTTAATTTCGCGCAAAAACGCCCGCAGATGTCACGGCGTTGCGTGACGTCAAGGCTAAGTAAATATTGCATTGTGTCCAAGATTTCACGCTTGCAATCACGTATCTACAGTTTATTATATCATTGATAAGGGCTGTAATATTGCGCTTGCCTTTTGTTCTGTTTCCATACCTTACCTCGCTGTCGGGGGCGAACAATCCAGCGAAACTTTGTTGAAGCCAATAAAAGGAAAGAATATTCCTGACCCGCCGCCAATCGGCGCGCGCGATGATTTATGGCTCCGATAAAAGTAATGAGAAATGCGTGACAATGGACGCCGCCGAGTTAAGTGCCGCGATGGTAATTATCATTGCTGTTATCGGAAATCGGCGTTGCCCGCCAGAGAATGACTTCATTCAAGAAAATAGATTTATCGCCGCTACTGGTTTCGCTTCCGGCCTACCGGCTGACCGGGGCAAAAGACGTGCCACATTGGACCGGGATAAAGCAGATTATGCTCTAACCACTGTGATCCCTCCCTCACCCTTTTAATGCACCCGATGAGACGCAGGCCAGCTGTTTATGTGAAATATAACAATTTCACTTATTATATATCAACGATACAATACAACCCTGTCGCCCGACACTGTAAATAATTAATCTTTCGAGGCCGTAGAGCAGTTCGTCTACCCTGGCTCACTAATCACACATACTAAATAGACATTTTTCGTTGTAGGAGCATACCCGAATTAGAGAAATACTTAGACATAGAATTAATTACAGTTTAATGGACTAAATTTTGGAATAATCCAAGAATATGGTCCCGTTGCTCATACAATGAAAATAAGTGTTTCACTATATAATTTAATGTCCTGTTAATTTAATCTAACTAAAATAATCGTAATCTAAATTAAAAAAAACCAAACCTAATAACCTAACCTAACCTCATATATTGCCTATGAAATGTCTAAACATGCAGTGCAGTTTTCGAAACTTTAAAGTGTAATATCTTATTTAATACTTACTTTTTAAACGTAAATTATCTTTCATTTTGTTATTAGCACATTCAATAATATAGTGAAATAATCATTTTCGTTGTATATGCAACGGGACCATTATCTTGGATTTAGCCTAAATTTTCACTTATGTTTTCTTCCTCATGTATTATATATATTTACTTATTTTAAAGTGTCCTAATTATTGTTCATTTCCCTTTTAAATATGTTTTGATTTTATATTTATTTTTTGATTTATTTTATCTTCTTATCTTATTCATCTAGTATATCGGTTAAATTATTTTTATTTTACTCTATTACTAATTTGTTAAAGATTTCTAATTATTACTGATTGATTGTATACTAATTATCGTTTATATATATTGTTAATTTCTATTGTTAGTTTATTTTATACTGTTTTACATTGTTACATTTATTTTGTTACGTTTCATATCGTTTTATTTACATTATTATTTTTTAATTGTTTACTGTAAAATGTGTTTTATGTTAGGTATATAAAAATCTTTTTAATTTTCTTGTACTGTAAAAGCCCACTAGGGCGTTGATTAATAAATAAATAAAATAAATAAATAATAAATAATCTAAAGAAGTGAGCAGAAGAATCATAGCGGCAAACAGATGTTATTTCGGTCTCCAATCGCACCTGAAATCTAGGTTAATATAAAAAATAAACTAAAGTTAACCTATATAAAACCATAATTAGGCCAGTACCGACTAAACGCTGCTGAAACTTGGGCCCTAATAAAAGACGAACAGACCCGAATTAGCATGTTTGAACGTAATATCCGTAGGACTTGTGGCGACGGTACCTGGAGAATAGGTATAACTGTAAGCTTTATTTACCAACTCTATTGATGATACGGATGTGATGTACATCAAAATCTCGAGGCTCAGGTGGCCGGGGCACCTAGAACCAGTGGAAGCGCTGTCACCGCCGAAGGAAGGCAGATGAATGAGAAGACCCAAGTTGAAAAACATTAAAGATAAGATGTAGTAAAAACTAACCCATAAAAACCAAGTTTTTATTATACTCCCTTTCCCTTTTGTATTGTTTACAATTTGACATCCTATCAACATATAGCTGACTGATCGGACCCACGGCTCGAGTCAGACTAGGTGAAACAGGGTTCGCACCTTCTCTACGCACCGGGCTCCTTTCTCATTTGTACGTAAATTTGGAAAAATCAAAAATTATACTGTAATAATTTTTAAAAAATTAAACGAAGCCGCGAGTCTACCTGCAAAGTTTTGGCTCGATTGGATCACGGGAAAAGGGTTAAAAATCGATCCAAAGTTTTTTCGTCAGACAAGCAGACGCTACGAGTTAAAAGAAAGGAGGTAAAAAAGTAACCCATAAAAACCAAGTTTTTATTATACACCCTTTCTCATTTACTAGTTGAAACATTTTTTTTCGCTTAACCTACGCGTTGGGCTTCGGTCGGGCGACGCTACGAAAGGGAGTAATAAAAAATTTCCAAAAATCCAAAATAATACTATAATCAGGTTTCGCGTCTACCAGACGCGTTGAAATATTTTCATACAACTTATTAAGTTTTGTGAAAAAAGTTTTTTAAAACATTCAAAATTTGAAAAATCCAAAAATTTATTAATTTTTTTTAACGAAAATTTGATAGATCTTCTTGATCGTCGCCGCGAGTCTGCTTGCAAACTTTCAGCTCGATTGGATCACGGGAAAGGGGTTTAAAATGGATCCAAAGTTTTTTCGTCAGACAAGAAGACGAGCAGACGCCACGAGTCAATATAAAGGGAGTAAAAAGGCGTGAAACTAGCAATAACATATAAAATAAGAAAACGTGGATAAATTCGCTCCGTTTGCGTGTGTCCTGTGTGAGCGTGTGAAATAACTCGGGAAGTATTCGAGTGTTAAATGTCAGATTGCTCATTTAGTTTAAATGGTTGTTTTATTGCCGAATCAGTATATTTACTCATCATCTGTGCGTTACATTTACATTTTTCCATTTTGTAAATCATTAAAGAGTTAAGGTTGTTATTACAGTCGTTAGACATATTTAACTGTAACTGGTTGCGGATATTTTATACGAACCGTATGTTTTTCCGAGAAACGATTCTCGACGTTTTGTTGAATGCTTATTCAACGTCACATACAAACATCCCAATTTCAATAGAGATGACAGTTACAAAGTATTTGGCGCCCTGTTCTTACGACATTGATTCAACCCTTGAGAGACGTCGCAGTAAAGTCCGCCGACGTAACTAGTACAAATTGCACACTGGCGACCTCTATTGTAGAAGAAGTGAGCACTCCACAACAAAGTACATATAATTTACAGTCACGAAAGCAGTAATCAGTCCGCCCTTGTAAATCATTTTTATCAACCTTCGTTGACAAACGTTAAATGAACAAATTTGCACAAAAGCGTTCGTTTCACTGGCACCTTCAATGTCACGGGAGGTCGAGCAACATTAACGCGGCTGCGGGCCGCCCAGCCAGTGTCCAGCACAGGTGCGCAGCTTTAAGCGCTTGTTCAGACACAGCGGGAACCGTGCCGTTTCAGAATCGCATGAGATCCGTGCGGGTCTCATTTACCTAGGTTTGTATGTGATCGTTCACACGCAACCGCAGCGGTGCCCGCAACCCAACCGCTAGAAAATAGACCCGCACGGCGCCCGCACGATCCTATTACTATGGGGCCTTACGAGAGCGTTCAGTCGCGTTGCGGGCACCGCACGGTTCCATGTCACAACAGGAGCACGCGTGTATTATATTCTCTTTTCTACGGTTATGGATCGCTTTGACACTGAATTTTTTATTGATAAAGTGGAGAAAAGACCTGTAATATGGGAGAAAAGACCTGTAATAGTGTGAGGATTACTCAAATATGCCAAGAACCAAGCTTGGCAGGAGTTGGTGGAGATATTTGGAAATGGTGGAAAAAAAGAGTATTTTAGAGAAGTAGGTATTTATTCACCAAAAATAAACTGACAGAATGATATTTATGTGTCTTGCCATGGAACACGGCCGTCGTTAACAAAGTAATGAGCGAATATATCTCTGATATTCAAAGATGGAGAACGGCACCAGAACTGTCAAACTGACGTTTATTTTCGCGCGCACAAATCGCTTATTAACCGCGGCTGTGTGAACAGATGACACAAATCGCGTGTTTTGAAACGCGATTCTGAAACTGAACGGTTCCCGCTGTGTCTGAACAAGCGCTAAAAGGCGAGAAAAAGTCGGAATAACAATAATGAGAAGTGAAGAGGTTCGCCGCTACCGGTCTTGCGCTGTCGAGGTTCCTCGCTGCCTGCTGCAGGACATCCATCAGGGCTGACCACTGGGGCCACTAAATAAAAGGGCGAAAGTTTTAATACCTCAAATACAATAGGGGGCTTGCGGATTGCGCTAGTTTGGTGAACACGATTAATTATCACACTAGCAATCAGTAGCTACTACCGTTGCTAACTGCGCGCTGTCTACCTGCTGCAAGGCCATGCTCTCAGCTATGGTAGCCGCTACGCGGCCGGTGATAGCTACCGCGCGGACATTGGTGTCTAATTATCTTATCTAAATATAATAACTTCGTTGTCAGTCGGTTCCTAACTTTGGAATTAAAACTTAAGATAATCAGAGTACGACATGCAACCAGCGCACAGGCTATTTTACACGCAAGGGTCGTTATTAATTATTATGTTCCTTGATTTTTCACGGGTGTACGGCTAATTTAGATATAATTGAGACAAAAGTATTTGTAACCGATTAATAAGCCAGAGTTTTAAAATTAATATTTTCGTCAAATGCTTCTAAAACACATAAACTTTTCAAATTTATTGTCAATTCAATAATTAACACTCTTTGCCAGATAACTGTATTAAAATACATATTCAAAGTATTCAAAGTGACGCTTTTTCTTCTAATCCGGAATAAACTTTTTTCGTATTTCCCAAAACAAAACACCACATTTTAAAAAGAATATTCTAGCACTACATTTAAAGAAAGATCTGTCAAGATTCATTGTAAACCAATAATGCAAAGTCGCTATACTAATTTTGCATTTTTGATTGCTGCTGAAATATGTATTTGCATTTGGAGACAACATTCCTATAATGACATATTTGTTCTTTATGCCGTGACCTCAAATTTTTTTTATTTTGATTTATAATTATACGGTTGTAAGAAAACCAATAAATGAAAATAAATAAATATTTGAGATATTTTCGCACGACGAAATTTTTGTTGTCCGCTATAAAAGTGCGACCCTAGCGGAAGAATCGGCAGCCACGGCGCGGGGTGTGTCTTGCCCTTTCTTTCCGAGCTGTCGCTCCTTGCGAGGCGTTCGGTGACAGCAAAAATGTAACGCGATTCACTTGGCGGTCGATCGATACCCTCCGCACGGCAGCCGGGGGGACATTGCTCCGGCGTGCTATGGTAACCCGGAATAACAGAAAAAATAATTAAAGATACCGATACACACGCTTATTAGTGGCACGTGAGCATGCGCAGTATTGACCTTCTTTAGCCCTTGCTTATTACCCCTGCAAAGGCTTCCTAGACTAGCAAACGGATACGAACAACTGGACGTCTTTGCCAATAACTGATACGAATAACTCAAACATATATTAAAATGTGTGTTGAAAGATATGAATATCTGGACGTCTTTGCCAATAACTGTATATTATTCAAACATATATTAAAAGGTGTATTGAAAGATTACTAGTATTTGTCGAATTGGACTTAAATAACTGATTTGTATGTATATTTTATTATCATATTATGACTTTCAAAGTTGAACTATCGTTACAGTAACTTATGTCGATTATGAAAAATTCATTTTCTTCAATACAACTTAAATAAAATAATAAAAATTGTAAAAAAATAACTTTTTTCAATTATTGCAAGGTTTTTATCATTTTATTCGACTTGTATTAAAGCGAATGAATTTTTCATAATCGACATAAGTTACTGTAATCATAGCTCAACTTTTTGCAGAAACTATTGATACTAGGCCATGGTTGCTCGAACATTTTAGACTCGTAACATAGTCAGGAATCTACCGGCCAAGTTTCTGCTGCTAGCTCTGGTACACCCGGTATATTTTGTAAGCAGTTTGAATTCGTGCGATGGGCGAAAGCGTGATCCCACCCAAAACTTTAATTTGAGTGTTTTGCATTTTGAGACATGGAATAATGCATGACCTCGATTATGCTAATAATTGTTTGGCACGAAGAGGCCGTAATTCTCCGGCAAGTTACGATTTTGACCCCCCATATCAGCAGGCCATTCTGTCTTCGCGACTCGAGGCTGCGGTAATTGCATTCTTCTCGGTGCATGCGTGTAGGATAGTCTCCTGTTCTGCGCATGCACTGGGTCGATGCTAAAAGTTTTGGCGTTTTTTTAATGACATTTACAAAAAAAAATTACTTCCCGGCGCGGTGGGGATTCTCGCAACTCACATGTGAAACGTGGCGTATAATTGAAATATACACAACTTTCAAAAATTAATAGACACGGTATTCTATCATGGGTGGAAATGGCGAACGTTACATACGTGTAAAGTGATCACTTAAGCCAACGTTAAATTCAATAGGTGGTAAGTCCTATGTACACCCATAAAAGACCTCTATACCTACTCTCCCTTAATAAAAAAATATACAGTTTCATCTCTGTGAGACATATACAGGGTTACTTGGAAAACATTAATAACCTCGCAGGACTATATTCCTGCCTTGATTATGAGTCGAAAATGTTCAAGGTATTATGACCTAATATCAATAGTTAAGGAAATATGCGACATCAAAGTTTGCATTTTTTTTTCAATATTTCTGACTTATTTTTTGTAAAACGTTGAACTATCATTACAATAACTTATATCGAATACGAAAAATTCATTCCCTTTAATACAAGTCAAATAAAAACCTCCGAATTCCAATTGGAATTTTTTCAAGGTTTTTATCATTTTTATCATCATGTATTGAAACGAATAAATTTTTCGTAATCGATATGTGTTACTGTAATGATAGTCCAGCGTTTTACAAAAAATAAGTCAGAAATATTGAAAAAATATTGCTAACTTTGATGTAGCATATCTCCATAACTATTGATATCAGGTCATGATAGCTTGAACATTTTCGACTCATAAGCAAGGCAGGAGTATAGTCCTGCGAGGTTATTAATGTATTCCAAATAACCCTGTACAATATACATTAATTCAAATATCTAATTATCTCAAAACGACTTGAATGTTAGTCAACAACTTCTTGCCACGGGGTCTTCGTGTGTTAAAATGCGGGGCAAGCGAGTGGTTGAACGGACGACATTCCAACAGGTAGAGCACCGAGCACTCGATATTTATTGATGTAACACAGCGTGCTGTTTAGGGTCGGCAGCGGCCCAGGGGGGGTCAAGTCCCGCGCCCCAGCAAGGCCGGTCCGAGGCGGGCTCGCGTGTGCGGCGGAAAATCAATAGCGGCTGGATATTTAGCGAGACACCAATTAAATATGTAAACCCCGAGGAAGAAGGGGCCGTGGCGGCAGCGCCGTGTTCGCTTTTAAAGTCCAAGTCGTGCGGGTCTTGCCGTGGAAACTGCGGCTAGTAACTGCATCTTTAATTCCCCGCTGCAAAGGCTTCCTAGACTAGCAAACGGATGCGAGCAACTGGACGTCTTTGCAAATCACTGTTTATGATTCAAACATATATTAAAAGGTGTATTGAAAGAATACTAGTATTTGTCGAATCGGACTTAAATAATTGATTTGTATTTGTACGTATATTTTTTATTGTAATATGACTTTCAAAGCTTGTGATATATCTTTTCACTCTACATTATCACTTTTTTTGTTTTTAAATTTCTATTATATTATGTTTTTCTAATGCTTCCGATTTTTATATACTTGCTTTTTACTTTATATTATATTTATCTTTATATATTTGTATCTGTATTTTAAGTATTTTCTTTCCTCTTTATGTCATTATTATGTTTACATGTTATTATATTTTTTTCTTTAAACTGTATATCCTGTTAATATACACTTTGCCTATCTGTTATAAAAGCCCTATAGGGCGTTAATAAATAATAAAAATAAATAAACTGCAGGCTACTTGCGGTATCTACGGCATGCACAATCGGACGTAGTTATGCAGAAAGCATCCAATCCATAAAGGATCATCCAATCATCAATCAATCCAATCATACACATGCTTATTTTTGAGCATACTTATTAGCATGCTCAAAGCTAACAATCAAACACACATGCTTATTACTGGCACGCTCTTGTCATAGAATAGAGACGCTCTTGTTCCAAATGGAAACTCAAGTGAACCAATAAATAAAAACAGTTCCCGAGTTTCTATCCGCACATTTTTTATTTTAGTTTTATAATTACTTTTATAAGATTTCAATCATTCATGTCCTTTAATAAAGTTTTATAAGCATTATTTCTTGCCATATTATTTTTATATAGCGTTGATCGAATATTCCACAGACATTCGTGATTCCTATAATAAGTCACGAAAAGTACCTGATGTTTTTTCTTCTCCCTAACGCGTGATTATCGTTTCATCTGTCGCGGACTGAGAAGATTGCATAGATAATCGATACTAGCCGCAAATTAAATTAGCCTGCTCATAAGCAAGCCTGTTCACATATGCTCAAAGATACCGCTCCACTCGTTTGTTTTATATTTATCTTATTTAAGTGCTAAAATGAGTTATGTACGGGTTTGGACAGCTCAATACGATATCTTGATGTGCTGAAAACGTCCAAGTTTTACTGATATATTTTTTTGTAAATTCAATATTTTTCTTAGCCACATCACGGCCATGACATCAGTGTTTAAATGTACATTGTTTTTCGAATTGACAACACATTTTCTAGCAACAGTCCGTTTGGGTTCAATTGGTATGTCATTTAAAATTGTGCAAATTTATTTCGAAAAATGCGGTATCGTAATCATATTTAAACACCAATGGCATAAAATTTTCTTTGCAATAAAGCCAATACCACGGCCATTATCACGAATTTTTTTGTGTTTTATTTAATTTTAAAGTTCTGCACCAATTAAAAAACACCCTACATAAAGCGTTACAGAAACATAAGGGTGTAATGGGTGATAACATTTAGATTAGACATATTCTGTGTTTACGCATAATCTATTCACGTACAGATGGTCCAGAGATTATAATTGTCTATCATCATGACTTGATGAAGAAAAATTGCTTTTCCTAGCACCGAATACAGTAGACACCAGAAAAATGTGGACAAACCGCGAGGTTAACAGCAGACTATAACTAAAAAAGACCTACTTTAAATGACGGAATGAGGATGAAATTGATGGATTGTATCCGTTTCTTACTAACTAACTAACTTACCCTCACGCCTTTTCCCCGTGGGGGTAGGCAGAGAGGATAGTGCGCCATACTCTTCTGTCCTGACATACAACTTTCGCCTCATCCACATTCATACATCTTAGCACGCAAGCTCGACGGTTGTTCAGGCTTCTAACAGGACCATCTTCCAGTGTCTGGTTAATCTGGTCATGCCACGTCTTCCGTGATTGCCCTCTCTTTCTGGCGCCGTCAACACTTGCGTCATATATCTTTCTTATCATTCTTTCCTCATTCATTCGCTCAACATGCCCAAACCACCTGAGCGACCCTATTTTTATTCTATGTATTATGCTACGATCAGCTTTACATTAATTCCTAATATCTTCATTCTTTACTCTATCGTACATGGATTTACCACATATACGTCTAACACTCATCTCCACTGCATTCAATCTGCTTTCGTTCCTCTTCTGCCAGCTCCAGGCTTCACTTCCATACATTAGTGTCGGTACCAGAACTCCATTATGTACCGCTAGTTTTGCCTCGGTAGACATATTTCTATCTGTTTCTTCATATGACGATAAGGCTGATTAGCCTTGTGAACTTCTGAGATGCTCCTTCTTATATATCCGTCGCTTGGGGAGCTCTGTGCAGATGTACGCACATCGATACGGCAGCTTCGAATGCCACCTATTTCTCCGTCTTAGGGTACCTACACAACAATTTCTATATTTTTCACGATTCCGCCCATCTGCCGAGCTGTGCGTGGGTGTGATCCCTTAATTGTTCTCCTCGTGCCCATAAACGATCGTGTGATTCGTGATGAACCGCTGTTAAGAGAACACCAGAACGTACCTACTTTGGAGAATACTCCGGCGATGGCAATTTCTGTTTCTTTCTCACGAACTGAACGTACTTTGTTTATGGAATACTACATTTATTGTCTTTGTTTACCTTCATTATTATTTTTCAAAAATAACAAGAACGCGTGGGGAATGATAATTAGTTTTTGTGGTGGCTACACTTTTTTTTAGTTTTTGAGATGAATCAATGGATTTAACGAAATGAATACGCTGGAAAACAAACAGCGAAGAGTCCGCGGGCGGCAAATTTTTACAAGCTATAGAATTTATTAATTACTACATTTTACGTGATGAACGAAAGAGGGGTTATTGTTTTCGTTAATACAAATTATTCCAGTCAAAAATATATTTTCACGTCAACAAGAATTGGCAATATCTTGTTAGTACATATACTTACTGTTAGTATCTTACTAGATGCAGAACTAACTAACAATCACGCCGTTTTCCCGCAGAGAGGATAGAACGCCATATTCTTCTATCTTGACACACATCTTCTCATGCATGCTCTACGGTTGTTGAGGCTTTTAACAGGGTCATTCTCCAATATGTGGAGTATCTGATCAAGCCGGGTCTTTCGCGGACGCCCTCTATTCCTGTTGCCTTCAACACTCGCCCCACGGTTCTACATGACCGGACCATCTCAGCACTCCTTTCTTTATTCTGTTTACTACACAACAGCCAGCATTACATTCACTTCTACTAGATACAGCATTATAAAAAATGCTAGTTTTTTTCCAGCGGTGTTCGGTATATGTAATTCACTATTTCAAACATGCTAAGACATTCTCCCATTCTTCGTTACAACATCTGTCTGAGACACATCTTCCAATTTTTAGGATACGCTGCCCGCGGAGAATGTGATATGTGGAAGGCTAAAAATATTATCCAATCCGATCTCCGACTCGATGGATAGACTAAGTCAGTGGGCTGTCCTATTGGAAAGACTGAACTGCGGGCTGCAGAGAAAGGCGGAGATAAGGACATCAGGTCACAATCCAAGGGTCACGATTCTCGGTATTTAGGAAATCCATCGGAGAAGAAGCTTCTCCTCTGCTTTGTAAGAAAACTTCACAAATTGAATCCCCAAACCAGACAACCGACCAGACAACGAAAGACCATAAATGTGTATACGTATAGTTTCATATCAGGTATATTGCCAACGGACATCGGAAGGTCTTTTTACAGTTAGGTGGATAGGTACCGATTTTCTAGAGTAAGGATAACCAAGCAGTACCTACCTAACTCGTGAGTCAACAATTCGTTTTCCAAAAATAGATTTAATTTCGTATTTCAAGATTGTCATAGATGTCAGTCACCATTCGGAAATATTCCTTTTGGTATTAGTTTTATAGAAATTAAAAGGGTTACACACTTTATTTATTTTTTATAAATACAAAACATGCGTAATATACTAAGAAGTAAAGAAGATAAGGACTACATAATGGAAATATAGAAATGCCAAAACAGTTTTCTATAAATACTTTCCTGCCTGACAAACGTCAAACTGCCGCGATGACAAAAAGTTTGTCGACCCGTATTTTGAAGTTTTTAAGTACCCTTATCTAAAGTTTACGTCGATTTCCAATCTGAGCGGTGAAAATATCTACTTTGAAGGCAAACATTCCGTAACTGAAAACTGCACGCTCGGAAGTTTGTGATGGTAAACACCGCAAAGTTTTTGACATGTTTTATCGCGAGTTTTATCACAAAACTGCTTACGAAAACGGTATTAAATTAATAATAGTGAACAAAACATTCTCGACGGCAACTCGTCCGACACATTCTAAAGTAATAAACTCTGTGCGTACCAACGTAAAAAATAGCCACAAGGTAAACCTAACCTTACACGCTGAGAAGCGGTTATAAAAATATCATTGGATCGTCGGAATCTGTGGACCCGCCTACGTTTCGTTTGTACCATAGAATTCGTAAATTAATTTATGCATACTTTTGAAATAGTTTTTAAGTAACTAAAAAGTGGTTAAATATAGAAGTTTGTCGGAATCTTCAAAGAAGCTTCGGACTTTCTTACCTCAGCGGCACCTGATTTTCCGAAGTAATCCAATGAGTTCAAAACACAAAAATACACTATCAAACACAACTAAATCTGTAAAAAGAAGGCACCATTGAGTAACAAACAACACATAACAAATATATTAATTAACTCACTATTTAAAAACATCAAGAAAACAATATTGTCAACACAAAACAAAAAGAATTCACGCACTTGACGTCGACCTCGCCATGGTGTTGATAGGCGCCAACGCTATCTGGTGTTTTAATTGTATACTAAACTTTTAAATTACGTTCCAACACTCAGAAACGGTGAGTTTTGAAAATATGGCGGTTGTGAAAAACTAACATGTAAATAACCTTGCGAAAATTTTCATTAGAGAACATAACTTAAATATTACTCAAGTACCTAATAAAAATAAGGATTATTTTAATTTTAAAACGCTTTAAAAGGAAAGATAAAATTTTTCTGTCAAAACAATTTAAAAATTATTACAAATGTAAATTCAATCAAAATGAATAATTTTTACTATTATTGGGAGAGCATTTTGATTTAGAATTTTAAATAATTTTTTTATTAATCGTTTTATATAGGTTTGTCAATTTATATTTCAGTCATTGTATCCATTAAAGAATTGGTTGATGAAAATTATTTATACAGCACAATACACGATTTAAAAAAAAATTTTGCGTAGAATGACTAATTTCTTCTCCATTCATCGTTTTAATTTTAAGAATTTATCATTGAATTCTCTTTTTTAAAAATATTGTTTCTCTTACACTTCCCTTTGTTGTTTCTACTTATATTCTTCATTGACACTGCCAGCTGTCAATAATTATTTTCAAATTATTTTCTGCATTCTGTAAAATCACATTGTTATTGCATTCTTTTTTAATTCCTTTTATTATATTTTTATTTTATTCAATATTATCATTTCTGTTGTGCTGAGTATTCTCTGAACTGTTCAAACACTAAATCCAGACGAGCTTGAGGCTCTAGGGTAATTTGCTACCTTCCAAAGGTTTGGTTTACTCGTTGGAGTGCTGTAAAAGTACTACAATTGTTGGCTTTGTGAAAATTCTAATGAATCCATTACCAATGAAAATTCTAAGTTGTCTACTTGCCGAACATTTTGTGAAGTTTCTATGGCACAGCACTGCATGATCAAGAAATGTTATTTCATATTCTCTTGCTTGAGAAAACGTGTTAGCGACCTTCTTTGGGAGACATATTTTTATTTATTATTTATTTATGTTTAAACATAATTTTTTTTTCATTCTATTTTTATAATTCTATTCTAATCTATGAACTATAATCAATACATAAATTTTAATCGCTGTGCGTCTCCAAAAAGAGACTAACTCTTGTACTAGGAGAGGGACTCTTACATTACATATTTTGTATAATAACACATTCTCAATAAAAATGGTAAAAACTCGACATTAAAATAATTCCTCGCCTTCTGAATGTGTAACGGAATTCAATCCACCAAACAAAATAATTCAACCATGAAAAATTAATTCAGATTAAATTATAAACAAATTATTAATTTAAAATGTATTTAGATATTATTTAATCTGTAGTAATATAATATATACGAGAGTCATTTTAAGGCGAGATATATCAATTTTTTTATTTTCTTATGTCAATTTTATTATAGTTGGCCATGTTATATTTTTGGCGTTAGGACATTTTATTTTTTTAACTAACAGACCATCAACAAATCATTATTGACCCTAATAGATGGTCCTAGATTGACATTAGAGTACAAAGTATAAATATTTTAAGAACATTTTGGATATAATTACACAACACATATACATGATAAATTAATAATAAATGATGTCTTAATGATAAAATAAATTGTAAATAATATTCAGACATTTTATATTACGTTTTATAAAACACATATACAACTTTAAAAAAATGAATTATAATGTGTGGATGTCCTTACGATGGAATTGGTGCACGTTGCATTGTGTAGAGTGATTACTTAAGCTGATTCAAATAGGTTGTAAGCCCTGGGCCATCGTATAAAAGACATCCATACACTTTTCTATAAATAACTTCGTCTGTGAGACTTCTATAACCTTTTACCATTCTACGCATTCTTCTAAAGGTCTGTGAAGGGTTTGCTGAAGAAACATGCTCTATAACCCTAACGAAAATGCACTGTTGGTTATAAAGTATGGTCAGGGCACAAGAAGTATTCCTCCAATTACCCTGAACGGTGTGGTCCTGAAAGTGACCAAAAGAACAAAATACCTAGGACACAAAATCAGCAATAACCTAATGGATGATGACGATATTGACACGCAAAGACGAGATCTCAATATAAAAGCGTACACGCTATGTAGAAGGTTTCGTCTTTGTAGTACCGCTGTAAAAAGGACGCTCTTCCTTGCCTTCTGTGCAACGTTATATATATGTGAACTCTGGAC
This sequence comes from Agrypnia vestita, assembly GCA_016648135.1. Lineage (NCBI taxonomy): Eukaryota > Metazoa > Arthropoda > Insecta > Trichoptera > Phryganeidae > Agrypnia > Agrypnia vestita. The sequence continues at coordinate 18,236 of JADDOH010003902.1, forward strand.
AAATTATAAAAAGAACAGCATAGAAAGACTTCCATATGATGTTTGGCCTTCCCAGATATTGCAGCGCTTCCGGTATGTTCATGGAGGGGCGTCTTCCCAACTTTACAACCCTCATAAGATCCAGGGTGGCAAGAATATACAGCTCCGAAAATGTCCTTATCCTGGAAGCCCACCTTATTCCAGCATCCAGCATTGATGCACATTGGAGAAAGATACTGGCCCCTCATAATTGACATGCCACCGCTTGCTAAAGCCGTTATTATACGATGTATGCATTTTCATTCCCTTTCTTTTAACTCGTGGCATCTGCTTGCTTGTCTGACGAAAAAACTTTGGATCAATTTTTAACCCCTTTCCCCTGATAAATCGAGCTGAAACTTTGCAAGCAGACTCGTGGCGACGATAAAAATGATCTAACAAATTTTCATTTAAAAAAAATTAATTATTATAGTATAATTTTGGATTTTTAGAAATTTTAATGGTTTTTTCAAATTGGAATCATTCTATATTAGTAATTAGCCTGACGCATGTATAGACACGAAACCTGATTCAAAGCGAAAGGGAGTGTTGTAAAAACTTGGTTTTTATAAGTTAGTTTTTTCATGTTTATACTTATACTTGTTTTCTCTTTTCTTTATACATCCTATTTATTTAAGCTTTTATTTTATGTTAATAATTATTGCTGTATTACTTACTCTTTCATTCCGCACCATGACTTTCTTTTTTTGTATGACCTATTTATATGAATAATTCTTATTATATACCTTATTTCTTGTTATATCTTACCTTTTATGTACCTGCATGTAATAAATCCTATTCATATATTTAACTAATCTTTTAATTCTGTATATAGCATGTATGATAATTTAATGTATGTATTCTTATGTGGAATGTGTGGGACTGCACAAACCTCTCCACGTACTGGAATAAAGATATATTTATTTATGCATATAAGTTTTGACTTTGTTATGTTGTGTTAACAAAAAAAAAACTTACTGACAAGACGGTCTCGCGGATTAGTGGGTTTTTCTTTTGCAGCAAAAATTCTGATGTAAATGATCAATTTTTAAATGAAAGACGAAAATAAAAAGCACACTTTTATTTAATTTGACATGATGGCACGCTAAAACTGAACAGCTGAGTATTTTCAACATGTACATACTAGCATTATACTATTCAATACTTAATGTAATTTATAACCTGCGTGACAAAAACAATAGACTTACTTTATTGATGTTGAGAATAAAAGCTCAGCACCTGGACAAAAATAACTTCAACATAGGTGCAACATAATTAGCCTAACCAGTTTCATTATTCTAAGATATAGAAAACTTAACTTACATAGAGAGAGGAAACTTGAAATAAAATATCATTTTGATACTATCGAAGATGTCTCCAGGTTCAATTAGGAAGTCGGTAACTCACCTGTGCGAAAACACAGATAACATATTTAATGAAAGTTCCTTATAACAAACAATTTGAAAAATTTTAAATTAAATATTCGTGAATCCATATTTAAAGAACAGATGATAAAGAATGACAAAAAGTAAAATATTGTAAACTAATTTAAATGCTTTTGAATATTAATGTGTCTTTCTTGGAAGGGAGGAGGCAGAATAAATTTGGGTACAAAGAGTAGGTATGTTTCAGAAAAAATCAATAGTTTAAGTAAACAGAAAAAAAAATTACTTAACTTAGAATTTATTTATATAATATGTATAAAACAGAAAAATAATAAACTAGTTATAAAAATAGTTTCTTAATAGAATTCCATTTTCTTTGGTAGTGTACAGGGTGCCCCAGCTAGTTACAATAACTTCGGGGAGACCTCTCATTCAATTTTGCATAAAATATATTCTTTTCACTTTGGGTGAAATGTTAATGTTAAATAAAATTATTAAAACCTTGCAATACTTAAGTTTTTGTCATTTCATTTGACTTGATATTTGAGCGAATAAATTTTAAATATTTCATTCAAGTTACTGTAGTGATAGTCCAACTTTTATTGAAAATAAGTCAGAAATATTGAAAAAAATGCAAACTTTGATGTTGTTTATCTCCGTAACTGTTGGAATTTTACTCAAAGTATAATGAATATTTTCTTTTCAAAATCGAATACGGAAGAATCCCCTACATTTTTTGTTGCTTTACGAGACACACTGTATATAGAGCTCATCACTTTTGTAGCAATAATTGAGCTATGTACTCAACATATTTAAACAATACACAAAGCCAGATTCACTATGGCTTGGACAGATATAAACAGATATGAACTAGAAAAGAATACATAAAAGTGAATTATTATGACTGATGAAAATTAACAGTTTCAACAAATTGCACGTCCACATGACGTGAAATTTTCATATCTCTAGAATAAATAATGATTTTGTGTTTTGGAAATATGTACGCTGTGTCATTGCGAAACAAATTAGGACATAAGCTACATAGATCTAAGTAACAGGTAATAAGCTTACAGCAAATTGACTTAATATTATTTAAATTAAATACTTACAAGAGTAATGTAATTGACTTGTTTAGGTTATGATTATTGCCTTCTGAAATAAAATTAATCAGAAACTACCATGTCTCTCTCATTCCTTCGGGTGAGATGGATCAAAGCACATTTAATTTTTTTTTAATGAATAAATGCAGAAAAAATAAAAAATATATTATGTAATTTTAAAAGCAAAACTAAAATTTTGTGATTACATAAATAGCCAGTAGAATTAATTTGTTGTTTTTTGACATCTTCCAAAAAACTGGATTTTATGGACATGAAGCATTTCTAAAAAAAGCTTATACATATAATATATACAAACAGTTAAATAACAAAAATCTAAAGATATAATTGTACTATGTACTTGTTAATTTTATTTAAGCCAAAATAAGAGTACAATATTATTAAGAAAAAACTCACGAGGCGTGCTCTTGGACATATTGGGTTAGAATCCCACGAATTGTATGCGAATATTTTTATATATCAAATATATTTTATCTATAATACATAAGTAATACACAGACACAAATAAAGAATACATGAATAACAAAGTGATGCATCAGCTCCTTGGACTAAAATCTTCTCATAGAATAATCAAGTATACTTTGATAACGGTTAAGACCACAGAAATAAATTAATTTCTTGATATTTGTACAAATATTGACAAGTGAAATGCATAAAATACAAAAATACTCATTTCTGTTATACTTTCTTATATCTGAGTATTGTATAATAAATTTAGCACTGACAAGTGTGGTGATAATTGATGACAAAAGGATCACGATAAATGAACTTATATTTACATAAATCATATTTGGCTGATGAAAATGAAAACACTTGTAACCGGAGTTACGAAGTACAATCTCTAAAATAAACTTAATAACTGTGACTGCATGACTCGTAAATTGTGGGTACGGAACGGTGACAGTATTGACCAAAACATGAATAAGACTGACTATACACTTTCACTTGTAGAAATCTGTAAGACTAGATAGTTTAGGTCATTGGAAAAATAATATTAAAGCTATATGTTAAAAAATTGCACAAAAAGTTCAAAGGCAAAACATTCTCTGTTAATATTTTAAGTTATGCTAATCTCAGGGAATAAACACAATGGAAATGTTAATTGATAAATTTTGCCTAAAGGATCTACCTGGTAATATGTAGTGACTATATATTCATGTACCTCTATGTAAAATGTAAACTATGCATTGATCAGTTGAAACTGCGCAAAATGTGCAAATCTGAAATGTAAAAATGAAAAACCTGTAACATACAACTATACCTATTGTCTGTACTACAGAAATTATTAATACACAGAGTACTAACTCTCTAAACTGCTTTTTGGTGAGCAATATTGGTAATTCTATTCTGCATACGAAGTACAAAAATGAGTGGACTGCTCTGCACTGACTATGCACCGTCCTTTATGTAAGTTTCGAGAGGAAATCCTATGTGTGCGCCCTAAAAATATACAACACTTGATATTGTTAGTATATTTCATCACAGGGCTGGAAGAGCAGTTGCAGGGGAAACAAGAATAAGTATTTCAAGATCCAGCATTCATTTTGGGATTCTAATTTAACTTCTATAAACGCTTGGCATTTCATTTCATAATTTAAAAAATTGATAGCATTAAGCCGTGCTAATATGATTTGCAGTGAATTGGAAATAAAATTGATTGTGCTAATGTATTTGAAAATCTACTGCTTGACATACTCAACTGTAAATTCAAGATGCTCCCTAAATGTGTACAGTGAGTACCTACCACATGGCACTTATATATTATTAAATCAAATACTATCAATCATCTGTTGCAAATTTATCTAGAAGATGAAAATACTGCTAAAAATGAATATAAGAGTATATCTAACTCTACAATGTTTATTTATATCTCAGATGGTAAATCTCAAAATACTACATGACAACATTATGATCAAAGAAATTAATGTCAATGAATAAAGGTAATGAAAATTGTTTTTCAAGATTAGCTGCATATTTGTGAGCTTATCACTAAGTATTTTACACTACCTTTAACCCAAATTAATGGGTGGGTTTTTAAAATTATTAATTAATTAATTTCTAAATTAAGTGAGGATGATGAGAAAATCTTATGTATGCAGTTTTCTGACATATGGGCGACTTTTTGGATGCCATTGTAGGGTCCATCATCAGGGATGATGTGACGAGTAAGCGTTGATGTCAAGGGAGAGGTCAGTCATGTATGGCAGAATATTCTAGAAAACTACACATAGAAATTTCTGAACGGCCGTGAAAACCTGAGAACAGTGATGAGAAAATCGATTTCTTTGCCCGAGTCACCACAAACAACTAATATTATGTTTCATGGCTGTATAAATGTAACATCATCATAGATGAACCTAAACCATTTAGGTGAAAATAAATAGATCGTACAATGATAACTGACAGTCTTGTTAAATATTATCATATTCAGTCGAGTTCGGTTATAATAATTTAATCTTACACAAATAAAATTGAAACGCTTCCGAGGCAGATAAAGTTAAAGAAACTCAAACGACACCAAAGTTTAAATCTGAATGATTATTTTAAAAATATTTTCATTCCGAAGAGTGAATCATTCCGAAGAAAACAGAATAATATGCTCCTCGTGCATAGCAAATCTAAGGCCTTTTCTCACAACCGTAAACCCTAATAATTAAATCCTTCATCAGCACTGGAATTTTTCGTTCACTTTAGATTGACACGATAATAAATATTCGCATCATTGAGTTGTTTAAAATACCTAATCAGCAAATGTTTCTTCCAGTGCCTTTGCAAGCTGCAGACCCAGTATCAATTCTTAGCCAGATTCTTGACAAAATTGGCCATGTCATATTCACTCTCATACTGCTGGTCGTCCCACAGTTCCGGCAGGTTGTCGAGGATGGTCTTCATAGTGGTGGGCCCGGAATGATCGGAAGTAGAAGCCCCGGGCCTAGAGTTTCCCTTGTCTAATTGGAAGAGGTCCAGAAGCTGGTCAGTGCCCATGGTCTCCAAAGACGCATTCTCACTGCTTATAACAGTGCTCGCCGTCAAGAGTTTGAACTTTTGGAGACTTGAAAAGGATATTAAAAATATAAATGTTAGAATTTATATTCCTTCAGGTATACAAAAAAATTGGCATTCGGAAAATTGCAAAGTGAATGTTTGATATATAAATGTTTATGATGAATTTATTTATATCTTGGATGTTTATGATGAATTTATTTATATCTTGGATAGGTGTGGGCAGGATGAGAGGGATGTTTTCCACAGGATCCTAAAGGGTAGATGTGAAAATTTTGTAACGGATGACAGTCAATATAATTTTTTAATATTGCGGGAAGGGGGTTGGTGGTCAAGTGAAGGGGAGAATGTATGTTTTACGCAGGGTTACATGAGGAATTTGGTATAGATCGGTCAAGGGGTACAGGATTTTTATTTTATTTTATTCAGGTCAAAAGGCCCAATTACAGAAGCGAAATACATCACAAAACACCCAGACTTGAGTAAATCACATTGATTAATAATGACCTAATCGGGAATCGAACCTGGAACCCTCGGTGTGAGAAGCCAGTGTCTGTTCGAAGAATATTTTTTCTTCTTCTGTATGAAGGCTTGAACTTTGTGGTGACATTATTATTAAAATAAAACACAAATCACTTTGTTTTCACCACTATATTAGATTAAAAAATCTACATGTTTCGAGAACAATGTTCTCTTCATCAGGATTATTGTGTACACAATAATCCTGATGAAGAGAACATTGTTCTCGAAACATGTAGATTTTTTAATCTAATATAGTGGTGAAAACAAAGTGATTTGTGTTTTATTTTAAGCCAGTGTCATACCCACTGCGCTACGGAGGCCGCTATTGTATATATAGAGATCAGTTAGGTAGAAATTATTTTAATACAAAATATAATTGTGTACAGATGAACATAAATACATACATATATCAATCATTTGTAATATAACTTCCATCACTTCACTATGAAAAGGCACAGCAAAAATGGAAATTACAGAATTTAAAATGTAATAATGCATGGAATGCTGAGTGTATATGAGATGAAACCACTCACCCCATAATCTTTTCCTCCAATGTGGCTCTGGTGATAAGCCGGTAGACGTTGACCACCTTCTTCTGCCCTATGCGATGGGCCCGGTCCATGGCCTGCAAGTCCTTCATGGGGTTCCAGTCATGCTCCACAAAGATTACTGTGTCGGCTCCAGTCAAATTCAAGCCCAGACCTCCCACCTGGAAATCAGTACAGACGGTCGAGTCAGGGATTGTTACAGTACCACACAATTATTATACAAAGCTTTATTCCGGCAAATTAAACACCCCAACTCACATTCATTCCCCATTTATCTATTTCGTTAATTATTTTTAACTTTTAAGGGGTTAGAGGCATCAAAAAATACATTCAAATTAAATTTTTTGTTGTTGTGTAACTATTGCACTTATAAAATTCACTTTATATTTGTTATTGTTTACAGAATATTTGTTTTCATTGAAAATTTACTTTTAAATTTTAAATTGGCAGAGTTCAAGGTCCATCTCCCTGACGGGCGCACCTAGTGGAGATAAACGCGTCGCTAGGGTTTGAGTGAAATGAAAAAGCTTTTTTTTTTTAAATGACGTAATGTCTATGGTACAGGTATCGTAGATTTTTTCATGTAAATGAAATCAGTTTGAAAATAATTTAAATTTTTTACCTAAAAAAAATCATAAGTTAAAAACTCATTATAAGCAAACAGCGCATTTTATCAAAAAAATCATTTGATACATCATAGATAATGTTATTAGTAAGAAATGTGGAAAATTTGAACAAAATTGACCCTATAGTTTATGAGATATCATCTTCAAAAGTCTGAAAAAGGGAGTTTCAAGAAAAACGCCAAAAAATAGTGTTAATCGTTAAAAATCACCTGCCATGCTCAGTTCAATTCAGCTTCAAAATGTTATAGCTCAGCAAATTCTTGGACTTTTTCAATGATTTATGACTCAAATTATTCTTAGAACTTTAAGCTATGGTGTAACCTCTTAGAGACTTTTTTGCTAATTTTTATACACTGCAAAAATTATTGTTTTTTCGTTACAATTTGATCGCATTTATATGATTTACAAAAATGTATCTGAAATCTGTAGGCTGAAAGCAAACAGGTTTCAGCCAATATAAAATCATGAACACAACAAAAAAGTTGCAAATGATGAATAATATAAATGGGGCCAGCGCGTTGTCATAAACTGCAGGAAAATGTAAAATTCGGTTTCCACTGTACAAAATAAATGTTTGAGTATATTTAACACCACAAAACATATAAGGAAACTAGCATAATATATGTATCAGTAATACTTTCTATTTTTTACTTTTATTTCATGGCCATGAGAGTACCGGGTCACAATGGACCCCTTGCTCTTTCATCATTGTGTGAAATACTTCCTATAAATAAATATTGACATATGTATAGCTTCATCACTAGTTAAATACTATAATTAATTATCTGCAATTTTATATAACAATAACAGAATTAATGTATCCTAAAACATCAATTTTACGTTGGCATAATGTTTTACATCAAACCACATATGAATTACCCAGAAAAATAGTCACTCTGAACAAACCTGTGTGGTGAGAAGCAGAACATCTATGCTGGGATCATTGTTAAACCTTTGCACCAGCTGGTGACGCTGGCCAGGAGGTACCGCTCCATCCAGCCTGAGATAGGACACATGCGGCAGTAGCGGGCGGAGCAGATCGCGCTCCACCACATCCAGCATGCCTTTCAGCTGGCAGAAGATGAGTGCTCGGTGCTGCGACAGGACAGCGGAAGTCTCTGAAGGCGGGCAGCCAATGCCACAGTCCAGGAGGAGTTGCCTGAAAGAATATTGCTTAATTAAGATATTTTTTAAATTAATTTTGAGCTGTGTAAAAAGGGGAAAAAATGCTCTTGATCTTACCACCATTTTTAAGCATAATTATAATTGAATACATAAAAAAATGACAGTCATGAAATTTCAGTTGATTCACCTAAACTAACCTAACCTTTCTTCTCCAGTACTGTAAAACTAGTGGTGGGGGATCCGGCTCACCCGACTGACCCGGCTTATCAGCTCAATCGTTCAAATTGAACCGGTTCAGTGAACCAGCTCAATTTGATCTGAATCAATCTGAGCTGAGCTGATCTGAATCTGTGATATATATGGATTGATATTATATAACCCGAGATATATATAATATCGACGACCAAAAAAAAAAAACAAGGTCACCAGAAAAAATATTCCCAAACCCAAAATCAATATTTTTTTTCTGGTGACCCTTTTTTTTTGGTCGCCAAAAGCTGATTGATCTGATTGAGCGTTGAGCTGATAAAGATCTGGTTCACTGAGCTGGTTCGTTCGCGAACGACGCACCTCTACTGTAAACTGAGTCGATATTGCCTATAATTTTTTTTTTTTAAATAAAGATGCGAACACGGAATACGTGTCACATCAATATCCTTACTATTTTCAAACTAAGCTAAACGCTTGTGCTATGAAAGTAGGACTAACTTGCTGGTCTGGAGAGAGGTTCGAACCCGCGACCTTTGGATCACGAGGCGAGAGTCCTAACCACAAGACCAACAAGCAACTCTTGTAATAACTCTGTAAATATTCTAAATATACAGTTCATACTTTAGTAACATAAGTATTCAATAAAATAATTAAAATTTACCGGAAACAAAATTTTTTTTTTTCATTCCAACATTCCCTCTTCTATCGAACGTACTTCCCAACTATATCTACTACAAAAATTCATTGGCTACTAGTATTTCACACGTTGTTTTACTTTCCTCTTTTTTGTATACCATCACTTTTGACTTATTTACATTCATAATAAGGTAACTTTCCTTGCATTTCCTTGTAATATCTCTGTAAATACACAGTTCAAACTTTAGGTATTGCTCCGTAACATATTTAAGTACTCAATAAAATAATTAAAATGTATAAGAATTTACCAGAAACAATTTTTTTTTTCTTGAAGAAATTGATATCAATTTGTCAACATGTGTGTTATATTTTAGGGGCAAGTGGTAAGAGGAGTGCTGCGCGTGGTGCACATATTCGGTGGCTTGTTGATCTTCGCTCTTTAGTAGCGGCCGCACAGTCACGTGCCGTACGCGTCCTTATGCTGCCGTTTTGTGTTTCAATTTTAGCACAGTTTGGGAAAGGGTAATCATAACATGAACTCACTTGAGAGCCGGCAACTTAGCGGAGTGCTGGATGTCATCCAGGGTGGAATGCTGCCTTGTCAGGTCCTGTATGATCTTGCTGTACTCAGGGTGCTGCGGCGTGAGCACCAGCTTGGGATGGTTGCACACGTTCTGCAGGTAGCGCAAGGCCTGGAACACATGCTGGTGGCCCTCGGGCAGGCCGTTGGGCATGTGCACCTTGCTGAAGTCCTCGTACAGTCGCCGCTGCAGGGGCGACAACTCGCAGTAGTAATCCTGCGTGATCTTGGGCGGTAACTCTGTGAGCACGTCTTCTTTCATACGGCGGAGAAGGAATGGAAGAACCTAAACAACCATGAAACTATTAGGAAGCTAAAATGTGTGTAGGAAGGAGTAGAAAGATAAGTAGTATCATCTTTCACCTCAAGTTAGCAATGATACCTACACCATGGCTCTTTTGCACGGTGCTTCGTATACAGAACCAGTGTATATGTGAGGGGTATGAAAGCAAAGGCAGCAATATCAAATAAAAATTAAAATATATTCTGAATGCAGTCACCGAGGATTAGTAATTTAGAATGTACTGAACTCTAGATTTCATAGGAAATATAGCTCTATCCCTTCATCCACTCTAACCAATCAACACCCAAGGATGTGTTACGTAACAAAATAGCTGTTTCATACTAAAGTTCATATCGATATAAGACTGAAAAAACATGACAAAGACAGTAATATCCAATTATGTTACTAGCAAAAGCAGCAATGTCCAATATTTGGTAGCAAACACAGTAGCATCTATATTTAAAAGTTAAATATTTATTTATACAATTGTTTTTAAAAAATTATTTCTAATAAGATGGGGTTTCATGGATTCTAGAGAAGTTTCCTTGATTAGTGACACATTTTTCGTATTTATCTCAGAAACACCTCAGTGGAATATTGCTGCCTTTGCTTTTATACCCCTCCTGTATTGTTATCAAATGTTACTATGGACCTGTCGATGCAATGCCTCCATAGCTAGAGCCCCCGCTTCTTGATGTTGTGGTGTAGCCTTAGGATCCCGGGCTGCGAGGATAGGGCGAGAATAGCGAGCTGTGAACTGCCTCTCAGTCCCCAGTAGTCCCGGCATCAGGAAGTCAAATAGGGACCACAACTCTAGAACGTTGTTCTGAAACATCAAAAAGACTTTAAAAATGTAGGCAAAAAAACTACCCAAAAGAAATAAACGGTATAAATTCACTTTCACTTAAACTCTTGGCTCTACAACCCCTGGTGGGTCTTGGCCTCCTCAAGAGACTTCCTCCATTCATCTCGATTTAGTGCCAGCTCTCTCCAGTTCAGAAGCTTCAAGGCAGATATGTCTTTGAGGATGTTGTCGCTTCATCTTAATTTTGGCCTTCCTAAGCTTCTTCGCCCTTTCGGCCTTGAGTTCAGCAGGAACTTTGGTGCTTGATACTCGGTCATTCTCTCCACATGACCCAGCCACCGAAGCCTTCCCAGATTCTCAGAACAGTACACATGTTGGGTTATAATCCAAATGTTATTAAATTAAATTAGTAATAATTCTGTTTACCTGAATTGGTGTTCCCGATAGTATGAGTCGATGATTAGCTATCAGACTTTTGATGGCCTTGGAGGCTTTAGTTTTCCCATTCTTAATAAAATGTCCCTCGTCCAGAATGCAGTAGTTCCACTTAATGCCACTGAAGAAGTCGATGTCCTTCCTGACAATGTCGTAAGAAGCCACAATGAGATTGTGCTGCTTGACTTTAGAGCGCAGTCTATCACGTTCCAGAGGCGGGCCGGTGTAGTGGAGTGGATTGAGGTATTTGGATGAGAGGAATTTCCTAACCTCGTACACCCAATGACCTACAAATTAATTTGCATATTTGATATTTATTCATTTATATTTTATACTATTTATTTATTTATCAAAGAAAGTTGTGAAGAATTTCTCAAATTTAAAGAAAATCACGATAAGTGTTACGGGTGCGGGATCTTGACTCGCAATCAGTATGTGATTGGCTCATTCAGATGAAAGTAAGGCAAGTCATGAAGTATTAAATGATAAAGATATTTTACAACGTGCAATGAATTTTATTATGCGACCTAACAATAAACACAAAATAGAAAATGAGTCAATTTCTTCAGAAAAATCAACTACACTTTCAGTTTGAAATATGTGGAATCAATTTTTGAATACTTGCAGCAGGATGATTGTAGATGATAAAATTAAATAAAAAAAATATTGGAAAAATATTGAATTTACTTCATTGAGAAGGGCAAAAAAATTCCTCTTTACTTTCCTATTTCTGTGACTGATTCAATTTTCTTTTGTGTTTTTTTTTTTTAATGAAGTAGCTAAATAATAATTGTGTAAAAAAATATTTGTCAACTGCAGATCTTGGCCTTTTTATGTGTAATATATAGTGCGGGATTTTTGATCCTTTTCTGTACTTTTGTTCAATTTTTTTAATGCTTTTGGATTAACCAGGAAATCGATTGTTTCTTTTTTACCAACTATCCCATATATGTAATTGCAGATTTCTTAATAACATATTAAAAAAGTGTCAAATCCGTAAGTAACTTTTTCATTAGTAACATTTGATTAAAGTTTATCGCACAAAAAATGAGTGATCTATTGACTATCTGCTAATTCTCGAGCGAAGAGCTTACCAGTCAGGGTTGGAGGGCAAATAACGAGCGAAGGTAGGGGGCAGCAATCTGGCGATAATGTGAGCTGGAAGTGCTGCTGCCTCTCGAAGTGGTCCCCGGCCACCATACAGATGGACTGTAGAGTTTTTCCTAGTCCCATATCGTCACAGAGAACGCCGTGTAATTTGTACTTGTTGAGGAAGGCTAGCCAGTTTACACCAGCCTGGAATGATAATATTGGATTTAAAACACGGAGTCAACTTGCAATATTTAAGACGAGATAATGTTGAAGCGTGACTTTTATTTAAACATGAATTTGGAAAAAAATCAAAATTAAATATTTATCTGGGAGAAAATTACGAAATACAAGTATTCAAATGTGAAAATAATATGTCAATTATTGTGCTAGGTAGTTCAATGATTTCCTCAGACATTGGGAGCAATCTTTTGTATAAGATGTTGGACATTATTTTATAGCCGGTATTTAACAACGTTATTCCACACAATTCCTAGTCTCCACTCTTTGGGCATCTCTTCTTCTGTCCATACTTTTTGAATTAGGTTGTGCAGGTATTGGACAAACTCTCCACCTGCTGCTTTAAATAATTCAGCCACCAGCTCATCTGACCCGGGTGTATTATTTATATATTATCTTAAGTAGATAATATACATACAAATCATATAATCAATATTTTTTTTAAAAATGTCAATCTACAATGTTGCTGAATCAATTGAAAAAATAAAATATTCATATTTATCCAACTTAAAAATCTGAAGACTGGGTTTACAGTACTGAAACACACTTTTAAATTTTAGCTCCATATGAGAAAGGTTTATGGACAAAATGAAATTCTTCCATCTCAGTGAATTCCAATGGGTCTATTGAATAAAATAAGTAATGTGTGAAGGAAAAAGATCGACAGATTATTTGTATTGAGTCACCTGCTGGTAGGACCGTAGCTCGGCCTGCACCGGCACGGGCACCTTGTAGTCCCCGATGGCCTTGGGGTTGAAGAGTTGCTCCAGAAAGCAGCGGTCCCTGTTACGCTGAAGTAGCAACCCTCGGGGAAGAGACTCTGGCTCTCTGATGGCTCCGTCCAGTGGCATCAGCTGGATGAGGGTAGCGAAGCAGTGCGTGGACATCAGACGGACCAACTCGTCGTGATCGCTCATGCGACCTGGCAAATGCGAAAGGTGAATTAATTAACAAAAATAATTAGACATTTATTATTAATTAGAATTACATATTAAAATATGATAAAAAATATTTACCTAGCAGCGGTACAACCAACAGTACAATGTACGGAACAATATTGATTTGAAGTTTGTCCACAATACAAGCTAGAGCTTCGGCTGCACCTTGCCTTTTTCTGTCACAGTCCACGGCTGCCAGCATCGGCACTACCTGAGGAACAAGAGAAAATACCCAAAGTTTTACAAAGTCTATCCGTCGACTGAATTCAGAAATGACTCCATGTTAAAAATTAGAAGATAGATAGGTAATGTAAAGTTATATTATAATGTTTGTTTATATTTATGTTAATTTATATAGCGCCATTTTTGCGTAAGAGACGCTTCAAGGGCGCTTTACAGGTGCGACATCCCGAAAATTTTTCTTTTTAGGCTCTTCTTGAAGAGTTCCTGGTTCTCCATAGACCATTATAAGTTAGACAGTGGTGTGCTAAGTGCTTGCTAGCACATAGTACAGGTTGTATGTGACAGTCAATGATAAAAGTGTTTAAAAAATGCAGAAGAATGAGTTGAAACTTAATTTATTATAAAATAGGACATTCAAAATCCAAAATTGTTCTGGAATTTAAAATTTGGCGGTTAAGGTTCATGTCTCTGCTGCTTGGCGGTGTGCAGGACCCACGCTTTTAGCGATATTAGTAGTCACGTGTGGCCTATAAATATTACCTATATATATTTGGAAACTTATTCTTTAGGATTCGGCGGGTAATATAGGCGACATTTCCCCCCTATTTTTTTACCCCTTCTCTTCCCCCTGATATATTTTCGATGTAAATCTGTACCGTTTGACCGATTGCACTCAAAATTTGGAAACTTATTCTTTAGGACCCGGTGGGTAAAATAGGTGACATTTCCCCTTCACTCTACCCCTCCCCCACCAAATATTTTCTGTAAAAATTTACACCGTTTTACTGATCTGACACAAATAGTCACATGTAGTCTTAGGGACCCGCTAGATAACATAGGTGACATTTCTCCCCCTCCCCTTTTACCCCTTTTCCTCCCCTTGATATATTTTCAATGCAAATCTGTACCGTTCGACCGATCAGACTCAAAATTTGGAAACTTATTCTTTAGGACCCGGCGGGTTACGTAGGCGACATTTTCGCCCTTCCCCTCTCCCTTTTACCCCTTTCCCTCACCATGATATATTTTCAGTACAAATCTGTACCGTTCGACCGATCGGACTCAAAATTTGGAAACTTATTCTTTAGGACCAGTCGGGTAATACAGGCGACATTTTCCCTTCCCCCTAACCCATTCCCTCCCCCAGATATATTTTCTGTACAAATCTACACTGCTTTACTGATTGGACCTAAATTTTGCATACATATTCCCGACGGAAAAAATAGGGCCATATTTATTCCCTAGACATCCATCCATTCCAGCCACTTATCATTACCACTTTGCAAAAAATGGAACCTTTGTTTCTCCCCACAAATTTATTTTCAACTAAATCCTTAACCCGTGCAATGCTGGGTACAAACAGCTACTTTAAAATAAAAATATAATATCATAAATTTTTCTGATCTGTCTGATTAAGTAACTGCAAAATTATCAAATATAATATGTAACTTATAGTTTATGAATCTATGAAACTTACACTGTATTCTTTCAATTTTGTGAGAATGAATGTTTAGAAAGTTGACCAAAGTGTAGGTGTAATGTGGAATATTTTAATTAAATAGCTAACCTTCTCTACAACAATCTGCATGACCCTGGGAGCGGCGATGCTGGCGAGGGTAGCCATGCACCTGGCAGCCATATGCCTCACAGCCTTGAACTCATGTTGCAACAGGGCCGCTAGCCATTGCAACTTGTCCAACAACTGCGGCAGTAGCGGCTTGGCAACGCAGGGAGCCACCACTTCCAGAACCTGGAGATCGGTCAGCAGATCCTCCGCTACTGCCAAGGGCATGTGTTCTGAATTTAACAGAGTATTAGTTAATTAGAGCATGAGTTTGGAATATCGAGTATGCTGATCAATTTGGTAAAATCAAGAATGTCCCCAGTAATGTCTAGAGTCAGGGTGGTTAGTACAGAGCACTTTGAAGCGCTCCACGGGGTGAGACAAGGAGATGGATTGGCTTGCCTCTTATACAACATAGCCCTACAAAAATTTCAGGACTCGGGCATAAAGGCAACCATATTCAACAACTCTGTATAACTGTTGGCCTACGCTAATGATATTGATAAAATTTCAAAAATTTCTGATGCTTTACGAAATGCCTTTATGAATCTTCAAAGTGCTGCCAAAAACACGGGTCTTATAGTAAATCAGCATACCAAATACATGGCTGTTGGATGCATTCAACAAACTCTGATACTCTAACGTGTTATCCAAAACTTCGAAACGGCTCCAAGATTCACATACCTTGACTCCATGATAACAGACGGGAATAATATTACAGTACAGAAGAGATCCAGAAGCTCAAAGTGAGCGCAAATCACTGTTATTTCCGCCTACAAAACCAGATAAAATCTAAACTGCTGTTCAGAAACACTAAAATATTAGTGTAAAAAACATCATCAAACTAGTGCTCACATACTCAGCCGAGATATGGGTGCACTGACTAAGAGGAATGAGCGAGCACTGGAAATGTGAAAGGAAAATTTGAGGCATATTTTTTTTGGACCGGTTTGAGACAGTGGAGTTTGGCGCAGACCCTGCAACAATGAGCTCTATGCTGTAAGTAGTTAAACATCACAAAATTTATAAAATTGGGAAGGCTTCAGTAGCTGGGTCATGTGAAGTCCTTGCTGAATTAAAGACCAATAAAACAAATTTAGAGCAACAATGTCCTCAAAGACATTGAAGATTCTGAACTGGAGAGAGCTGGCACTAATCCAAGATAAGTGGAGGAAGACTCTTGAGGAGGCCAAGACCCACCAGGGGTTGTAGAGCCAAGAGAGATGATGTGATGATGAGTTAATTAGAGAAAGACTAATAAAGAACTAAGCCCATTAATAAAAATAGTTTCTGTCACTTTTTTGATGTTTCAAAATTCAACTATCCTCCAATAAGGATAAAAATTTTGCTTCAAGTTAGAAGGACTTAATATGCTACGGATAAAAAAATTCATGGAAAATTAAATTATCACTTACCCTTATCGTGGAGATGTGGGGAAAACGGCAACATAATAATTTCCCAAAGCTTGGGCAATTTCTCCGGTAACTCCACTCCAAAGTGCGTGGTCAGGCTGATCATGGCAAAGGTAGCGCCTCTCCTTTGGATTCTGCACTGTTTCTGCGTCTAAATTCATAAAATTTCTAATTAATTAAGTTTTGTGCTAGGCTAATATGCAATTAGTCTCGGACAGAGAATATAAATTTTGTATTCAAATAACATTGATGATTTCAGAACGTTCACAAGTTTTCACATTCATTCAGAATTTCATTTTGTTTCGGCCAAAAAAGAGATAGAAAGACACTCAGATTCTTACCTCATCTTCCAATGGAAACAGTTCGTCGAGAGGAATATAAGTGGCCGGAGGCCTTCCAGGTCCTCTCTGAATACTGGGGCCAGGGGCTGCTGAGGAGTTAGGAGTGCAGGAGGAGTTGGGGATGCTGGCCGACCTTTTAAAAAGAGCGCGTTCGGCCTGACGCTGGTGGGAACTTAGCGTGAGAATGCCGTAGCGACTAGTTTCATCTGCAATGGATAACATCTTTTACAGTGGAACTTCGTTACTTCAAGGGATCCAAAAAAAAAACATTTCAAAATTTCAAGGAAACAACAAAAAATCATAAAAAAGTAAAACTCATGAAAAAGCTGTTAATTTATGAAAAATGTATATATTTTTGTGTACTTCAAGAAATAATTTTGAAAATTGAATATTTATTATCATTGAGTATATCAGCAAAGATCATGCCATTCTTGTTATAAATAAATAAATAAAACTTTATTCCAGAATGTGCAATCCCACACATTCCATATAAAAGTAGGTACACACATTAAAAATATTATATAAAATAAATGTACTAAAGTAATTGATATTGACATATTTGCTGTTCTCACTTGAGGAAAAGTCAAATTATTTTATATGGCCTCAGTGGAAAACGTTTTTTCTGACTCAGACCAACAGCACACTTATTAAAAATAGAAGAGCCCAAAAATATCTGAAATAATAAGATGAGTCGGTAATAACTTCTTTAAATTTTTTTTTAACTAAATGGGAAAAGGCATAAAACAATAAACATGTCCAAGTACGAGGAATTGACGCAAACTATAACTATAATTTTAGAGGTTGCGATGTAATATGTATAGATAATGTGGATTCCACAAGGATCCGTAAAACACATAAAAGATATACTGTTGTATTTTGCTATAACTTTGTGGTTATTCATTATGAATATAATTAAACTAGTTAACTTTGTTTACACCACTAAAATTTATTTGGTAAAACCAACCGGTTTCGGAAACGACGTTCCTTCATCAGGGTATATTTAATACTAATTGAACTTTACAAAAATTATAAACAATCATACTTCAGTGTTGAGTGTCCAAATGGGGGTAAATAGTGAGGGGTGGGAAACAAACAGGTGATAGGGTGAAAGGGAACATATTCAAAATAGGACTGTAAGTTAAATTTTTTTGGTTGTTAATAATAGATTCATTATTATTTATAGCTTTCTTAATCTCTAGGGCCTCTAAATTATTATTATTGTAATAATTTTATTGTAATAATTTATGATTTCGAATTAATGGGGTTTAAATATATTAATATAATATCTTAAATTATCTGAAGTTGGAGCAGCTTGCTGCTTGAGTGGGACTTATATTTTAAGTATTCCTAAATCAGTTAACTTTATGTTAGATTTTTGTAAATCACGATTTCATATCTACCATAAAAAAATCATTTTTGAAATAGATAGCTAGTGTTATGAAAAAGTTGATATTTATAAGTGTACAGTATACATTAGTTTATCAATAATACTGTAATTTTATTAGAATGGATAGATTATTTTAAAACTGTTTCTTTTTTTTCGATTTTTTTTAAAGAGGGTGTTATTTTAATGTTCTATTCAATATGATGTTCTGCTTGCCTAAATTTTACAGATGTCTTTTTTAAAAATTCCTACTGTCATATTTTCAATATACAGTAAAAGCTCTTTAATACGAAATTCAGGGGACCGAAATTCAACAAAAAAATTTGAATTTCGAATTAGGGAAGTAGAATTAGCAGGAAGTTTTTAAACCATCAACACACTTTCTAAACATTTCCAAGTGTACAAACAAATGCATTTTTTAACACATTTATTTGGCCAATATTGCATTCATTTTTGTCTGTTGTTTCAATAAAATTAAAATAATTTACTTTGATATGTGATCTTGAGACATCAATTCAATTTTAAAACAGAAAAAATGAAAACAGCAAATATTGTACATCACTTCACTGCGCTTTTCAATTTTGGCGCGATTTTTTAGAATTGTTGAAACAGTCGAATTGGCGATACCATATTTTACGCAACCTTGCCCTTATTTCTCAATTTTTCTGTCCACGTCTTTAATCAAATCCATTTTCATAGAAATAGTTAAATTTTTGTACGCGCTGCGAACTGACGCCATTTTAATATGAAACGAAACACTAGTCAAAATAAAATGCGAAAATAACTCAAATCTAACACGTAATAAAATGCCTAATATTCTTCACACTTATCAAATAACAAAAAATATATTAAAATCGTAAATGAAGAGACTAAAATATCGA